>JANEYF010005402.1:2500-254384 GCA_029963845.1 Rhamnusium bicolor | reverse complement strand
TAGAATTTGATCTGTTCTACATGCTACCTATACCAACAAGGCATGAATCAGAATATTTAACAGTAATTCCTAACGCGAAATATATACTTAAAGCCAAAGATAATAACTTATTTAAGCCTCTATCTGACAAGTGTACCCAAGGCAAATGGTATCATTGTCCAAGTAATATACAAGTCAATTACAGAGCACCGTGTGAAGAAGATATCTTGTTATACCAAAATTCAAGCCGCTGTCACCTTACCCAGCTAGAAATCAACGAAAATCACATCGAAACCGTTCCCGAGATCAATCAATACTTGGCCGTCCTCCCAAAAGAAGAAAACATCGAGGCCCAATGTGAGAAGTCAATCGAAACCAGATCACTAATGGGTATCTTCCTAATCAAGCGAGACTCTTGCAAATTACACTTCAGAGGACAGGAGCTAATTTTCCAGGAAACAAGTTATGGGAAGCCACTAGTTGTCAACTCTATCAGTCTCCAGTCAAGAAACCATTATAACCCAAAGTTCAAAATCGAACTCAAGAAACTGAACCTCAAGGAGCTACCGACCAACACAATAATTCCAATCCAGGAAGAATCAATCAATAACTACCACATTCCAAGCCTCTGGACAGTCATATTGTATATTCTACTAACAGCTGGTATATCGTACCTCTATCTCAGATGGAAAAAGAACAAAACGTCTAGCAGAAATAAAAAGGCTATCAATGAGACCGATGTACCTGTGGTAATAGAATTGGAAAACAGGAAGATCAGCCTCCCAGGGGATGCTTCCTTCTAAGGGTGGAGGAGTTATAGAGACGATTCCCACGAGAATATGTGTAACGGCCGGCTCATATCACCGTTCCACGAAGCAGATAGTGGGCCAGCCAGCGATGTCAGCAGTTCCAGCATTTAACATTACAATTAGATTTAAGTCAGTCTGTTTTTAGAACTTCAACTTGTACTTTCGTTTTATACGATTTATATAAAATAAATTAATTTTTTAAAAAGGGTTTTTCGGCAATCAAAACTATTAGTTATATATATATATATATATATATATATATATATATATATATATATATATATATATATATATATATATATATATATATATATATATATATATATATATATATATATATAAGGTCCTGTTCGGGCGCGCATGCGTGTATCTGTGCTTATGTCACGGTCTGTTGCACCCATCTCCTGATTTCGAGGGCGACTCCGTGTACTTGGTCCTATTAGATTAGCTCTGGTTGGTTCCTCTTCGTGTGTTCGTTGCGTTATGTTTCTTGCTTCCTCATGGATAGTAGCATGTAATATTAGAGCAGGTTTCCATGTGGTAGGTAGTCTTTGGGTGTCATCTCGTGTATTTAGATTGTGTGGTCTTTTCTCTATTTCTATGGCCTCCCTGATGATTCTTGACTTGTAATGCTCGATATTGGCTAGTGTTTTTGTTTTGTCGAAATCAATCCTATGTCCTGTAGTTTTGACATGTTGAGCTAAAGATGATGTTCTCTCGTCTTTTCTAACAGCGTTTATGTGTTCTTCGCGTCTTGCACTTATTTTTCTGTTGGTCTGTCCTATGTATGATTTGTTGCAATCTTGGCAAGGTATTTCATATACCCCTTGACTTTCTAGAGCAATTTTGGTCTTTGGATTTCGAAGAATGGTACTGATTTTCTTGTCGGTCTTAAAAGTTGTTTCTATTTTATGTTTACGTAGAAGTTTGCTTATTTTATCCGTTGTTCTTTTTATATATGGCAGATAGGCTTTTGCTATGGGTTGATCGGAGTCCTCTTGATTTCTCGGCCGAGATGGTTTTGACAACTTCTGTATTCTTTGTTGTGTGAACCCATTCTTTCGCAGCGCTTTGTGAAGAGTTGACATTTCTTCTTTGAGGTTGTCTGCATCTGCTAGTCTCTGCGAGCGTGTGACTAATGTCTTTACTACTGAGTTTAGTTGTGCTGGATGGTGGTGTGACTGTGCACTTAGGTATCTGTCAGTGTGAGTGGCTTTTCTATAAACTGTGTGGCCTAGACTTCCGTCCTGCTTCTTCTTGACCAGTACGTCGAGAAATGGTAGCTGACTGTCAGTCTCTACCTCCATGGTGAACTTAATTTTGTCGTGTATACTATTCAGATGTTCTAAGAAGTTAGTGAGATTCTCTCTTCCATGAGTCCAAATCACAAATGTGTCGTCGACGTACCTTAGCCATAGGCTTGGTTTTAATGGTGCAGATTGTAGTGCTCGAGTTTCTAAATCCTCCATAAAGAGATTGGCAATAACTGGAGATAGGGGGAGCCCATCGGGGCTCCTTCGGTTTGTCTGTAGCGTTGCTCATTGTATGTAAAATAGGTATTATTTAGGCAATGTTGAGTTAGCCTAAGAATATGATCTGCTGGATGATATTTTCGCTTGATAATGTCGAGTGACTCCTCTACCGAAACGTCGTTCAGACAACCACGGTCCCTCTCGGGGCCTATCACCTACGCGGGAGTATGCCCGGAAAACGAATTTAACATTCACCACCCGCGAAAACCTGAAAAACAACATATATATATATATATATATATATATGTATATATATATATATGTATATATATATATATATATATATATATATATATATATATATATATATATATATATATATATATATATATATATATATATATATATATATATATATATATATATATATATATATATATATATATATATACTTTACTTTATACAAACGGACACTTTATAATAGTAAGTTAATGACAACCTGATCCAGGACTCTAAGGCTCATACTCTGAAAATCTCACCCAGAAGCAAATAAATTAATTTTAGCCCTAATATCTACCTGTCCCACCTGTGAAATTTGTTAACACTTAAATATGCATACAGGACTACATCCAGAAAATTGATGAATTTATAATTAAATAGATTTTAAATATAATGTAGCTCATTTTTTTTATAAATTGTCAGACATCTACTGGACTATTTTATATTACTGAAGTAAACCTCATCATTTCTTTTAGTATTATTGGCGCTACTAGCATTGTATTTTCATATCTGGGGGAATTCCTGTCAGTTAAACACAGAGATACTATGCTTGGTAGACTAGAAATATTCTGGAATATCGGAATGATCATTTTGCCAGGTAAGTGTAAAATAAATAGCAACCAAGTTATTGGTTTATTTACTATATACAATATATAGTACAATACACAATGACGAAATGTGCCTCTTTCTTGAGAAGTTTTGTTATTCGCTTCAGATGATAATCTGATTAGTAACGGAATTTACTGTTTGGAAAATGATGTTGATTTCATTTGGAACGAATAAAAACCACGTTATGTTTAGTTATATGATAGGACGTGCATCTCAAGCTTTTCTGAGAAATAGGCTTCTGAACATTTAGCTTTTAGTTTATAAGACCTTGGAATATTTTGCCTGCCACCAGCCGCAGATAACATAGTAAGCAAGAGCTAGACTCCAGAATACAAGTTCAATTCCCGACCAATGCATTTTTTTAACCATATTATTTAATACTTCATGCTTAAATAATACATAGAAATACCAACCTAGTTAAATATGAATAGGACAATTTTTTTTACTAAACGTTATAACACATCTTACTACTTCGAAACCTAACGGACAAATGTCCTACTCCTACTGTATACATTAGACAACTATAACAATGCGCACTAGGGAGTATATAATCATGTATTGTTACACATGAAATATAGAAAAATATTAACAAAAGAAAAAAATACATTGTCCGGAAATCCATCAAGAGAGTCTAGCGCTAAATAAAAAATGATTTAATTTAACATTATATTAAAGATGGCCCGCGCTCGGATCCAGTCCAGCATCCACGCACTTGGGCGCTTCACTATCTGCGGATTGTGATAAACTGAATATCCCGAGGCAGCTGAACGCTGAATACTCAGAGAACTGTTTCTCAGAAATAAATGAGAGATGTGCTCTATTATGTAGACAAATAAGTGTTTGTATTGAGGACTGCAAGCTCACGAACTTTCGTTCAAATTGGAAATTTGAACGCCTGACCCTCTTTTTATTAGTTTTGGTGGAATATTTGAGTTTATTTTAATCAGGAAAAAGTATTGTATTAACTGAATGTATTTATTGATTTGTACTTTTTCCAGAAAACTCTTGTTGCTCTAAATCAGAGGTATTGTCTTTGGAGTCTCCATATTTCTGATCTATACAAAGTGAATCTTCAGTAGTAGTTTTTTTTTTTTTTTTAAACAATGATCTCAATTTAGAGCTATGAGATATGCTGTTTTGTAACCAATCAAATATGCGTAGAACTAGTTTTGTTTTTCCGCTGTTAATTATTATACAAGGTGTTTTCGAGATGAGTATTCAAAACGTAGAGAAAGCGAAATGCTGACGAAAATATTAATAAAGTTTTTCTCTAAAGTGCTTCCTAAGGGTGCTGCAGCCCCCTAACGGTGTGCTTTCAGAATGTTTTTTTTTAATATCTCCAAAACTGTTTAAGACCAAATATTTCAATTTTGTCCTTTTATGCTTAACAATGCGAAATTACAATTAACTATTCGAAAAATGTATTCGGGGGTGTTTCAAACTGGAGCAGCAATGGGTAAATATGGCTCCAACTTCACTGCATGCAATTTTTTTTAGTTTTTGACATGAAACTATGAAATTTCAGAGGTTTTTAAAAGAAAAAGGTATTCTTGTTGAACTTTGATAGCATGCACTATTTTCGAATAAAATCGATTTGAAAACTTCATTACATGCTTTAATATACACTGTAGTGGAACGATTTTTATATTGTTACGCCACTACACTGTGTAGACTGGTTAGATGAGACTGGAATTGTATGGGAACGGCCGGGAATATTCTGGAGTGCTCTAGACTGGGTGAATAGATGTATAAATAAGACGCACGGTGGGCCGAGACTTAATCTTAAGTTGAACGTGAACGAGTTAAGAAGAAATAAGAAAGAGACTTATGTGTTCAATTGTGATTATAATTAAGACAGTTATTAACCTATTATTGTTAATTGTTAATTAGTAAATAAAGTAGTGAATAAGTGTTACCTGGACTTTCAATCAACGAATCTACGAGTAGAGGTGTTTGTGTGGATAGCAAACACGTAACAATATTTTATCTTGTCAAAACATGTTTAGGGTATTTTAGAAATTTTAATTTCTTTTACTTGTTTATAACCAATTTTGAATATCATAGTGCAGCATGGTTCTACCGTAAAAAAATTTTGACAAGTAAAACGTAAAAATTTTTTGACAAATAAAACGTAAAAATCGTTCCATTATAATGCATTTGACAGCATGTAATGAAGTTTTGACACCGATTTTACTCAAAAACGGTACATGTCAAAAATTAAGGACAATTACACGGAAAGAAAACGCGTTACCTATTTTACTACAACACTGTTTGATAAAAATTATAATTGCCTTCATCAAAGTCTGTATAATTAATTGTCACATAATACATACAAAGGGACTAATTTACAGTGAAACTGTTGTAGTTATAAATAATTAATATTGTTTGAATTTTTGTTCTCTTACGCTGGTAAAAGTAACCATTTACGTCAAAGTAAGAAATCAACTATAATGTGTAGAAAATTACCACGCGGTCTTTGTTGAACTCAAACGAACATTGTACAAACTACCTATCATTGCAAGGATTTTAATAACAATAGGAAATTTATCTACAAATTGTGTGGTATTTCGAAATAATTGGTAGTAAAATCTTCTCCAGCATGTAGTAATAATTTTAATTTATACAGGGTGAGTCAGTTTTTTGTAGACAAACTTTAACAGGAGATAGAACACATGTTTTTGAAAAGAAAAGTTCCTATAAACATATTTCGTAGAACGCTTCGTTTCCGAGATACAGGGTGTTGAATTTTTTTTTCTCTCGAATTTTCATTATAACTTATAAACGAATGCTTAGATTTTTTCCATGTTTGGGGGATAATGCCTATTAATTAAGGGGCATAAAACTAGCGATAATAATGTTCAAAAACTTGCACAGTGGCAGAGTGGAGGGGGTGCTCAATCCATTTCTTAAACAGAACTTCTACACCAATGACTATTTTTTAAAAAAACTATTATTTTCATTATCTACATACAGTTTAACAAAAATAATGTCCCTTCTTCTGTTTCGAAATTCCTGTGCGTTTCCGAGTTATTTTGATTTTTAGTGTTTGATGTGGTACCAAATTAAGTAATTTATTTATTATCAATTATCGGCTAAATATTTAATTCTTTCAACGAAACCTACCTAAATATGGTTTGTTAAGGATTCTAAAAAGCCTTATTCTTTCTCTCTTTCCCATGTAGTCAAAATAAATATTTGTTATATCAAGCTATACTCAAATACAAGACTTTTATAAGTTGAAATCTGTTACATTAATACATTATTGTGCAGTTGCCAAACAGTTTTAAGAAGTTTCTTTAAGTTTTATTAAACTTGTGTATGTACCAATTTCCGTTTCAATTTTCGTTGTTTTTTGCTAAATAATTTCCATTTGAAACTAACAAATACAACTGTGTATTACAACAAAATATTATACTCTTTGAAAAACAAGTAAGTATTAAATGTCATATTTTGAAACGACAGGACAGTTTGACTTATTACAAGTTTATCTACAAACACTTTTGCTTCATCTTGAATATTTTCACTGTTATTAATTATTGTTTTTAAGGTTGAAATTGTCGGAACCAGGACAATAGGTTAAAATAAAAACGCTACCTTGCCTACGTTTCGTTTAATATGCTTAAACTTCTTCAGGGCTCAATAGCCAAATAATTATGTAAAGTTCCACAACAGAAAAACTTTTTTAAAACCAAGTCTATAAGAGAAAACAATTTCTAAGAACATACATATCAATAGGTACACAATTATTTAAAAAAACGTTATTAAAGTATGAATTAACAAATTGCAAAATTTCAAATTGAAAATAATAGCAACAAAGGTTCGTTAAATATAAAACATTATTATTTATATGAACATATTTTAGTCGTAAAGTATCAAATTGGAAGAAAAAAAAATTTTAAAAAACTTTAAACTTTTTTTCTGTGGTTGAGCACCCCCTCCGCTCTGCCACTGCGCAAGTTTTTGAACATTCTTATTGCTTGTTTTATGCTCCTTAATCAATTGGCATTATCCTCCAAACATGAAAAATATCTAAGCATTCGTTTATAGGTTATAATGAAAATTCGAGAAAAAAGAATTATATTCAACACCCTGTATCTCGGAAACGAAGCCTTCTACGACATATGTTTATAGGAACTTTTCTTTCTAAAAACATGTGTTCTATCTCCTGTTAGTTTGTCTACAAAAAAACTGACTCACCCTGTATGTACCCGCTATGCGCGCGTCGCGCGCAGGAAATAAGTCGCCATCAGATTTCTTTACCATTAACTTATTGCTTTTGAGTTATGGATTACATATGTAACGTATGATTTCATTTAATTCCTGAAAGCCGTCCAGTCTACAAAATCTACGCTGAATCCTGTGATTTATGGTGTGTATTTTTATAAACATAGCTAACTATTGACGATTTTGTTACTTATCTCACTCATAAATACTTATTTTGCCTGAACTGAGTCATTTCGTGATATGTTTTAATATTGCATGGAATCTTTATTTAAAACTTTCAGAACAGCAAAAGTTGAGCAGGAAGTTTTCATTTCATTAACTAAGGTGGATGTAAAAGAATTGATTCCGTTAAATAATAACTACGTTGAGTTGTGGACAGATGTATTTAATTCAGTGTTGCCAGATCAATTTTATTTGCATCAGTAGATTGCCGTTTAAAAAATTCAGATTATCGTATTTTACCGAAAAAAATACAAATGCATTCTTATATAAAATAAATTTTTATTGAGATGAACGTAACTTACATTCTTACAATACACAACGGAACAGTAACAGTAAACCTCGCAGTAAGTATAATAAAAATGTAAAAGTAATGCATAAAAATAAAAAAAATGTACCTACATAAAAAGTCGAAAAACATATATTCTAATCAGAATCTGGTAATATATCGCCATTGTTTTTTTTTATATATTATTATTATGTAAACCAATAATATCTTCTGGGAAATTAACAGAGTACTTAACAATTTTGGTTTCTACTCTTAAGATATTCTGTTGGTATGGAAATGCCCAACAATAGGAGTGTTTTTTCGAACTTAATTTAACTGTTTCAGGGGAGTAAACTGATAGTAGTGAGCTTTATTACACTATATATTAAGGCTCACTACTATCAGTTCATTTGCTTGAATCAATTAAATCGTTTCGAAAAATTACACCTAACGCTTCTTTCCAGCTTTCCATAAAGTAAACATCTAGGATATGTGTACTACAGTTACACAGATATTGTAAAGTGTCAATATTGGAACAATCAAACTTTACATTGATTTTTATTTAAATAAATACAAATCAGAAACAAGAATCAGTAGATATAATTCTATTTTAGTAGTTCAATAGACTAAAAGCCAAATCAGTATATCTGCTGAAAAATCAGTAGACCTGGCAACACTGATTTAACTGGGAATGCCAAATGTATGAAAACTCGTAAAACATATTCTGAACTACAGTTTTTCCATCAAGAGATGGCGCATTGTATCACCTGTGATTTTAGTCCACAAGAACTTCAACGAATATTGGTAAAACGAAAAGGGAATCAAGTCACATTACGCAACATACCAACATTCTCTTCGTAAAATATTTGGGGTGCCATTACTTAATTATACATATCTGATGACTTCCTCGTAGTCAAAGGACCAATAGTTTGCCATTTATGACATGCTAAATATACTACTATTGTACGTAACGGTTATAATAATTTAATTTTTCACTGATCTATGTAGGAAATGTTGCTACAAACGTTCACAATATATCATAATATAATATTGTAGTAAAATTGCCAACCAAAACATTAACATGCTCCAAACATAAAATAGTAAATATTATTAAAAATTTTGGTAGCCATCTTACATTATTTCACTGACTATAACCACACTTTGTAATACAAATTTGGACATCGAAGTTGAACCAGTCTTTCTTTATTTTGCAAATTTTTATTTTGTGTTGCAAATAACCTAATATAATTTGTAATTTAATTTTACTAATATTTCTTCCTGAAATTTACTACAATTGTTGTTGTCCCTATTTGTATTGTCATTTGTAGTAAAAGTCCGTACAATTGTAGTATTTAGGACAACACTTTTAATCCGCATGCTTAAAATAAACGTGGGGTCATATTTATTCGCCACCCCCTAGTTTGACACATCCCTGAATACAATTTTGAGATGATTCTGATTCCACATTATTAAGCATAAAAAAATTATTGGTTGTACAAAATTTCATGATTTGATCTTACACGGTTTCGGAGATATTAATAAAAACCATTCTCAGGGTGCCACCGTCAAGGAGCTGTAACTTCATTGGAAAGTACTTTTTTTAATTTGCTTTAAATACTCATTTCGAAAATAACTTGTATAAAATGTAATATTTCATATCTTTCTTAAGATAAAAAAAAGTGTTTTTTATTTTATATTATCTAATTACAGTAAATTTTAATATTGATATTGTACTCAGGAGAGTATCTTACTCCTTTATTAAAAACAAATTACGTTCTGCTTTCACAACTTATCTTCACCTTACAGAGAAATAAATAGTTTATTAGGAGTTGAGATTGGACTGCTATTACAGTTTGGAACTATGTAATATTTATACGATCCCATTGTTGCTCTTATTTCAAACAAAAACACCCATGAATAATACGAAATCACAACTAATTACATAAAGGTAGAAATATAGTGGAGCGACGAGGGTAGAAGCACGCGGAGAGAGTAGCGGGTACACATGAAAAAAAATCTGCAAATCGGTGACCCTGCAGGCCATCCCTGAAACTTTCCGCTATGTTCGAGCTTAAAGCGCTCAAAAATATACGTATTAGTTAATTTTTGAGCTCTCCGAGCTTAAAATATTATACACATATATTTTTGAGTTCTACGATTAGATGAAAAATCTCGAAGTTATAAAAACACTTTTTTTTTAATTTTTGAACTGCGATATATTTTGAACAAATTAACCAATCGAGATGCAGTTTGCAGCAATCAACGCAGTTTTTTAAGTACAAAAAGCTATGTTTGTACCAAAAAATCGATCTGACAAAAATTTTGAATGTTATTTCAAAAAAACACATTTTTGCGAATTTTTCGTAATCGATATCTCTTGAACGATGCAACCGATTTTGATACGGTTTACGGCATTCAACGCAGTATTTTAAGTACAAAAAGTTATCTTAGTACCAGAAATCGATCCGACAGGAATTTTGAATGTTATTTAAAAAAATTTCGTAATCGATATCTCTCGAACGAATCAACCGATTGATGCGGTTTACGACATTCGACGTTGTTTTATAAGGAGAAGAGCTGATTAGATTTTGGAATTGATCGGTTCAGTAGTCTAAAAGATATTCTAAAAAAACAAATTTTTAAAAAATTTTATTTTTAAGGTTTCTCAAAATCTACCGAGCCGAATCGGTTCTAATTCTCAGGAAATCTAAGTTGACCCCTTTAGAATGCCGCAAACCGCATTTCGATCGGTCAAGCCGTTCAAAAGTTATGAGAGGTTTACACACACCGTACACACATACACACACACACATTCATACAGACATACAGACACCATCGTGGGAATAAGCAAAATAGCTTCTTAGGACCTCAAAACGTCGAGATCTGACAAAAATTCGATTTTCAAGAATCGGGGTGAAACCAATAACTTCCCGATTTCTGAAAATTTTAAATTTTTTAGCGGGAAGTTAAAAAGAGCGACCGCTTATCGCTTCAATATGTGTGCTTCTATTACAAATGATTAAAATATATTAATCGCCCGCTTACCCTCGACTCGTGCCTCTATCCTCATCGCTCTACTATGTTTTTACCTTAAGCGTCTCGAGCGCCGATGCGTGGAATGATTCCACAATAGGGTTTATATCCACTTTCTAGCGCTCGATTTTCAACGATCATTTTGAATGAAAAATTAGTTGTCAAAAAATTCTGACCGTTGACATGATTTGTATTGTTTTGATGTGATTTGTATGGTCCGATGACGGCTGGTGATATTGGCCGTAACATTAAACCCAAATGATGACAAAGCACGATGCTCAATACTTAAATGAAGAAAGTTGTAAAAATAGTTTATCCTCCCAGGTAATTATTAGACAATTTGAAAAATTTTGGCAAGATATTTTTTTTGCAGAACTTATGAGGACATTTTACCGATACGTTTCAAATTTCATAAGAAATTTTATTTCATTATTTCATTGTGCAAATTTCAAAAAAGAGTAATTATTTAAATAACTATTATTTCCTAATGACATTTGAAACATACCGGTAAAATGTCCTGATTATGAAAAAAAACATATGATGCCAATATTTTTAAATTACTTGTGTGGACAAACCATTTTTGAAAAACTTGAGAGCTTATTAATTTCAGAATTATTAAAGGTCAAAATAAGTCAAGAGCTTGCCACCCTCTACATAAGCGAAGTTGAATTTAATTTATCTTGTAGTTAGATTTAACTAAGCATTGATAAACCCGTAATTAATTTGGCTCGAGTTATTTACTGCAATGTAGAATACCACCAAGATATCATTATATTATCTTACTGGTATATTTTTTTTCTAGGTGTTGCATGGTCGTTTTTAAGCAACTCAGGCCCATTCATTAATATTAAGATATTCATTCCGTGGAGAACTTTTGTTTTCGTTTGTGGCTTGCCAAGTTTAATAAGTTTTATAATGCTATATTTTCTACCAGAGACCCCTAAATTCTTAATTTCAAAAGGAAAATATAGCGAAGCAAGAACAGTTTTCCAAAAAATATATGCTTCCAATACAGGAGAGTCTATGTATTTGTACCCAGTAAGTATATTTAAATGACATTATTTATTATACGAATAATATAATTTTACTAATCCAAATAAACACAATAATTAAGGAAGACATTGTAACCTCCCTAAGATATAATTTATAATAACCTGTTTTATTAGGCCTCTCATAAACAAAGAATGGTCCAATTGGTTAAGTTTTTATGTTGCCTGTCGGCTGCCCAGTAAATTCGATGGGTTCGTAGGTCAGGACAGTTGTTAAATGTTGATAAATATTTTCAAATATGCTTTTAGCCTTATTTATCAACAACGCTAAATAGTGATTACTGTAGTTTAACTTGAAAAACATCTCTTATAGAATGCTGAATGATTCCAGTAACTAATTTTTTTATTCGGTATTAAGTTAATTAAAAGACAAGATAATAAAAATTGGGCGTCATGCTATCAATAAAAATATTAATAACAATAGTTACCGGTATCCATCCAACAAACTTGAGAATGTGAGAACAGACCCGTCCCTCTTAGAAAAATAAAAAAACAGAATTTTAATAAAAACAAATATATTACAATAATTTAGAAGTTATACCAGTAAGGTATATTTACAAATTAAATTGAAAAAAATTATTTACAACAAAAAAAATATATAAATTTTTTCAACATTTGCCTGAAGGGCGACAAAAATTATACTGAACAAAAATAAGAAAAGCCAAAACTGTGAAGCAGAACAAACAAAAAAAAATTACCAATTAGATTGTATCTTTCCTTCCACGCAACTACCCCAACATTTACAAAAATTAATATTTTGGCTGGTACGATGGAAGATAAGACCTGGCATGTTATCGATTTTATAAACAGACAGACAGATAGTACCTTGTTCAAAACTAGGTTAAAAGAATCTCTCCCGATTAATCGTCTTGTTCCTTCACGAACTATATCTCGGCGGACCGTTTCCTGGGGAGGATATATAGACTGCATACTCCTAGGGGAACAACGGCTACTGCTGATCTAAATGGTTATTTCAACCAACAAAAAATTACCCTGTCCTGTGGGATTTATAGTTGAACCTTCTTCTCGATCTCGAGCATAAAAGAAAAAATTACCAGTCAAAATTTATAACAACAAATACAGAAAATATGTATAGGTGAAGCTACGGTTGAACAAAAAAAATACAATAAGGCAAAAGAAAAAATAACTACTGTGTATAAACAGTAACTGAAATCAACTAATAGAATTAGTTAAAAAAATACAACTCGGTTAATTTTCTAGATGAGAAAGTTACCGACAGATAACAACAACTTAATCAAAAGGTTTGAATTATACAAAAGTTATACTATTTTTCTTGATAAGAAAAATAGTTAAGAGAAAAAAATAGTAAAAAGATAATTACTTAATCAAAAAATTACTCAACTTGTAAGTAATAAATTATAGTTTAATTAATTCAATTTAATAATGAATTTAAAGTAAAAAATAAAAAAAAATAAGATAACTCTTAAGAATTACGATATTAATTACTTATGATATTAATTATGCAAATTAAAATAAATTATAGGGTTTACCAAAAATAAATATATACCTTCATCCAAAGGAAAAAAATACCCGACAATAAATTTTTGAAACACAATCTAATAAATCTGCTTAAACAAATATAAGAGGAAAAAATAAATATGAGTTCTGCAACTGAAATATAATGATTTATTTCAGTGTCACACCGTGTAACAGTATAACAGGAAAGCAGAAAGATACTTCTTTATCTTTTAGATAAATTATACTAATTTTCAGATAAAGAAAGATAGTGAATAATTTATTATTTAAATAAATTATATGAATTTTCACAGAAATATATTCTATTAATTTCCACAGAAAAGATAAGTGGTGTGTTATTTTAAGTTATAAACGTTATTTACGGTAAATATCGGTAGAATCTAATAAACTTTAAGAAATCAAGTTAATCGTCTTCAATACGTTAATACTAGCTAAAAATCTAGGCAACAGCCCTTATGAATCCGTAAATTCAAAATATGTAGCTTTGTAATGATAAAGAAAAATGTAATTAACTGACATCAAAATAGAAAGACTTTTCAGTCACCACGAGGCTTTGCGTGTTCTTCAGCAGGAAGAAAAAAGGACTTGAATCCAAGAGGTAAGTGAGGGTAGCAAATTAGCAACAATAATGCTAATTTACACAGTACGATAAGATAATTATTAGTAAGATACGATAAACAATATAAATTTCATCTATAGAGCTAGTAAGGTGATTCAAACTCAAGAACTTAGTTGAATGTAAAGGAGGCGCAAATATGGCGATTAGCCAACGAGCTTTACACTAAACTAATATAGCTCGATAAAAATCGATATTAAAACCTATTTAAGGAAATAATTACTTTGTCAAGAACATATGAATACTCTACAGATTCTAATTTGTTAAAATGAAATTGTACTAATTATTAAATACTATAAATTAATAATTTAACGATAACGAAACGTCCCTATTTGAAGAACACCCAAAGACTCTCGGTTTTGCCCGTACACTCGTCAAGTCATTGATTCGCGCATGAACCAAATCAGGACATTTCGATTAAAACAACAGGATAGCAAGGTCGTAACCATAATTTGTTAAAATTATCGTTACAACGTATTTAAAGGTGGTCGTAAAAATTTGGTTTTTCATTAACTAGCAGATATCTTATAAAAGTTAGAAAGTTATCAGTTTATTTCCTCTCTGGAAGTTCTCCACTAGCGATCTATTATTAATACTTATTATTCATAATGGACTTATTAAAATATAAACTAATATTATTTTACGTTATGTTCTTATTTATGATAAAATTGTGAAGAATTTATTGTTTGGAGAAATCGTTCTGTTATTATGAGTAGGGCTGTCAAAAATGTTCCGTGGGACAGTGGCGTACGCGAAATTAACTAATACGAGAAACAATAAACTGTTACAATTTATAACAATGTATGTAAAACTTACCCTCTTAACTAGCTTGATGAACTAGCTTGCTTATTACAAACTGGAGAAGATGTGTAGCCATTTTGCAGCATCAGGTATGTTTCTATGGTTGTCTGCATGAGCGATGTTCGCTTTGGTGAAAACATATTCTTATATTTTGAAAACGACCGTTCGACATTTACTGATATATTACACGCATACGCATAATAGTCTTTGAACGCACTTAACGGATCTGCGGCTGCACCATCACATATTTGTCTTAATTTGGTAAAACTAGTGTCTTTATTTACCACACTTGCGAACTTTTCTTTAACGCCCTCATTTGTTTCGTCACCTATAGAGTGTAGCAGTAGATTTACTTCGTCTACTATTTGCAGTGACCCGCTATCGACAACGCGCTGTTTTCTAAATTTTTTATGCTTTCATGTAATGGTTTATAGTTCTTCGCAATATTATTTAAAGTTGTTTCAATGGAAATATCTTCGAATTTTGTCTGGCTTTCCTTAATAGCTGGCAACCTCATCTGGATTGAATTGTAGTATCACAGCTTTTATTTGTTAGAAATATTCAGCATAATAAAAAGCTGCCTGCAACCACGTTCCCCAACGTGTAAGAATCGGCTGTGGTGGTTCAGGAATACCGGGACACTTGCTATGAAATGCACGGAGACGTTTAGGAGATTTAAGAAACACTTTTTTGTACTTGCTATTAATGCATCCACCTCTGGAAAACCTTTTCAAATAGTTTCTGCCACAAGATGTAAAGCATGCACTTTACACGTAACATGTATAAACGTACAACCTTGTTCTTGCAAAGAACGGCCTACCGAATGCATTGTCACGGCGCCATCAGTCACAAACATCAACACTTGACTTTTTGACAGTTCAAATTTTTCTAACGTCTCCAGCACCACCCTGGTAATTGTTTCTCTAGTACACTGACTTAGTCTTTTGCTAGCTAGTAACAATGGAACTGTCGGTTTAAGGGGTCCATTACTCGTACTATAACATTTAAAATAATTTTTTTTACAATCTGTTGTCTTATCAACAGATAACCACAGCCGTGTATTTTTTAATTCACATTTCATCTTATTTACCATGTCTACGTATACAGTTGGTAGATAGTTACATAACGTTGTGCGACTTGGGAACTTCACCTGGGCATTGTATTTATTCCAGAACTCTCGAAATTGTTGTTTATCGAGTATGTGCAGAGGAACATCACAGGCAATCAGCATTATTAGTAAAACAAACATAAACTACGTTGACGAAGGCACGCCATTTTTTTTATTTTTATGGTGTACACTATTTACGTGAAGTGCACAATCACGCTTATTCCAGCACATCAAATCTTTCTCGCACACTACAAATTATGTCAGCACCATCATAGAATAAATCCGGGAATTCACCTATGAATTGATTCGCTTTGTCAGCAAATGGCCGTTTTCTACCCCTGCGTACGTCTGCTATGCTTTATTATTAAATTAATATCAACAATACAGTATAACAAATAAAATAAAAACACAAAAACAATATGTAATACGCCCAAGTAACTTAACGTGTACACAGCTCGAAAGCTAATAATAGACTGGACTGGAGACATAGTTTCGCGGTCAAGGTATGAATGCCGGCGACAGTAAGTACATCTGTACTCTACGACCATGATACACAGATACGATTTGCAGCTTTACTTATGAGTCAAAAAGTTGAAATTTAAAATTGCAAATAAACTACAAGACTAGTAATATTAGTAGCAGTAATGACTGACAGCTCTCAATTATGTATTATTGTTATTATTTATCATAGATTTGGGAACTCTTCTCGTAAAGTATAAATTCGATCATATCTTCACAGAGCAAGTAACAACATATCGCTCGGATAGGTTGATTCCTAAATACGTTTTTCTACTTTTGCATGTATAAAAAATCTTCACAAAAATTTCTGCAGGTTATCGAATTTCTTTCTTAAACGGTATCCTCTATGTGTGAAAACACTTCGTATTAGAGGCTAATACGGCTTATGTAGCTGCAGCATTGATGTACATGTTATTAAATAATACCGCGCAGCGCGCCGCTTCATACAGCAGCAAAATTTTAATTCATCCTTGATCCTTGGATCGCAGCATTGACGCTTATCGGTGCCGTGCTCGGCTAGTTGACGGATAAGTGTGAATCCCCGAGATGTCGATTACATGCAGGGAAAGGTATGTAACTGGAATATGTGACCTCTTGCTTACTTAAACAGATGCATACAAGTTTGATAACTGGTTAAATTTTTTGTGGGGTCATTCTATAATACTTATAAAATTTTCTTCAATTTCATTTTATTTTATTTATGTTGATGGTATATGACGACTATTCCCGGAGACATGAAGAAAACCACAAACATTCCCACACACACTAACACACTGGATAGAATCACCAAAGAGAATTAGGTTTTTTTGGAGATTGCTTCAAAAACCTGAAGAAAAAACGCGCTACTCCACATACTCACAGAAGCATGCATACCAAACCAGCTATAGAAACAATATACAATAGTATTCTCTACGTCTAATGAGGTCCATAGATAGCACGGGTCATTATTGTATACAATTTTTCAATAAATTGCCCCAATCTCTGAATTCCAGTCTTTAAATACAAAAATTGTTTCAAAATAGAGGCCTTCTATAATTTTGATGAATACCTAAAAAACGCTTTCTCAGACATGCTTTCATAATACTTTTAAGTCGTCGTATATTTTTTAAATTTTTTAACTTATACTTCGTGTTAGTTTTAGGTTTTAGAATTAACTTATTTTACATATTTTACTATTTTTTATTTATACACATTTTTTATAATTAACTCTAGTTTATCTTGTACGCTTCAAGAGGAGCTATTCCTTCTGACTTGTGTAAACACTTGTTTGTGATAACACCAACGAACCTTTACTTTTTCGGAATATCCGATGCCGGACAGTTCTCCCGAGGCCTCCGACGGCTCACGGGAGGCGCGCCAGCCCATTAACTATAGGCACTCCCCACATCCCGTAGGGTTAGTGACTATAGATACCAGAATCGTGTGCTCTAAGCAGACGGAGAGAACTCAGAATTACCGCCTTTGCATTTGGCCTGCCAGCCACTCGGCTGATCTTTGGCAGGCCGGTATGATCTTCAGTTCCGAGAGCAGCGTAGGTTTTATACCTCCAAGTACACCAATTATTAGGGCGACCATTTTGACCAAATAGCCTGAGTACAGCACATGGTGCTCGTATCGGAGAAAGCGTATTTGGTCCGTTTTTCCTCCTTCTTCAAGGTGATGTTTTTCTCCGCAGGTGCCGAGAACTCGATGACATACATCACCTTGAGTTGATGGTCGAGGAGGACTATTTCAGGCTTGTTGGCTTGGATTAGCCTGATCGTCGGGAATGAGTAGTTCCAGTAAGTCCGGCATTTCTCGTTCTCGACAACGAACTCAATATCTCCGGGGACGAAAGGCATCACTGTGACTGGTCTACCCCGTACGAGTGCCTTAGATGGTAGTGTAGCAATCATAGCGCCGCGTTATGTCGGTGGATGTAGGCCGAAATCGCGCATACGAGGCATGCAGATAGTATGTGCAGGAGCAATTCCGGCGCCTGACGGTAGGTCCTGCAGTTAATGTTAGGAATTTCTACACGCCACACTCGGTTACGGTAGATCAAGTTGTTGATAACACCATCTTTGCAGGCCATAATGATTCCCTCGGTCTCCGACTTAAGCCCGGCTGACCTTAGAACGGCGAATGTCAGTCTGGTCGATAAACCCAGTGTTTCTACGTTCTTATAGAAGACACCATGCTGGGGTGTATGTACGTGCTGCCGGAATAGATTTTCCTATTCGGCAGCTCTGATTCGGGCTTTCAGGTGATTTGACTGACTCTACATCAGCACCTCACCGACCATCTCGCCTAGTGCTGCTGCTCTTTTTGCTGCCATGAACAATCCTGCTCCCACTCCTACAGTTTCGTGATGTTTTACAAAACGCAAGAGGGGATCTGAGCTTCTGAGGATGTTACATGCCATACTCAGTACCACTTTGCCAGGCGTACATTCCAAGCTCAAGAGTCCTCCCCCCCCCCCGTTGACGTGGGAGGTACATACTAGTAACGGACGATCTAGGATGAATACTTCTGTGAATATTCATCATATTGCGGGCATCTCTGTCTAATTGGCGCAGTTCGTCTACTGTCCATTTCACTACTCCAAAAGAGTAGGGCAGAACATAAACGGCAAGCATGTTAGTCGTAGACACCTTGTTCTTCCCCGAAATATCAGAACACCAAATCTTTCGGAGACGGTATCTGCACTTGCCGCGGAGAGAATCCTTTATTTGTTTTACATCCTGGATGTGCCTTTGTTGCACTCCCAGATATGTACAGGTCTCTCCGGCATAGAGATGTTTTAGAACGTTTCCGTCTGCGAGCTGCGCATCTTCAGAGAATTCTCCGCATCGTCCTCTCTAGAGGTTGACGAATGCACATTTGTCCAACCCAAACTCCATACCAACTGCCCGCGTATATTCTTCGACCACCCTAAGAGCGTTTTGTAGTTCGCGCTCTCCGGAGGAATAAAGTTTAAGGTCATCCATATAAAATAGATGGATGACCTTAAGCCTCCGGTAGCTGGGTAGTCCACATTGATATCCGCGGATCTGGCGGAGCCCAACAAACACGGCAGCAGTGACATGCAGAAGAGGAGACGACTCAGGGAGTCACCCCTGGAACACTCCTCTCCTAAATGCCACCTGCTCTGTCGTAACCTGCTGCGCACCCGATGTTATGGTAAAGCGAGTCTTCCAGAGCGGCAGCAGCTGTTCTATGCATCTCACTAGTGCTGATACCGCAAGATATTCGAGCAAGTGCAACAATAGCTCGTGCGATGTTGTATCAAATGCCCTGAGGTATTCAATCCAGGCGAGCACTAGATTCCGCTTGTATTGCACAGAATACCGTGTAATACAGCGGTTTATCGGCAGGCTGTCTTTTGCAACCTGCCGTGCCTTTCTTGGCACCACGCTGCTTGTGTATCTGCTGGAAGACCGGATCAGCAGACCTCAATGTCCTAGCATACAAAATACGTGTAAATATCTTGTAGCAGGAGTTGAGGCAAGTGATCGGCCTATAAATGCTCGGGTCGGAATGGGAATAAGCACAGTACTTCCCTCGACGAACCAGTCCGGAATCTGCTGCCCCTCGTTCAATCATGAGTTGAAAACTCGTGGCAGACGGCGGTGACTGGGAGGAAATTTCTTCCACCACCAGTTGTGAATGCCGTCTGGGCCCGGGGCAGCGAAGTTCTTGGTACCAACAACTGCTTGTTGGACCTCCTCCGTACTGATTGCCGGGCACACTTCTTCTGGCAATTCAAGATGTCTATAGCACAGAGCCTCCAAATGTGCAATTGCTGGAGTGCCGCTATTGAATTGACCCGTTGTTTCGTAGATTCCCTTCCAGAAGGCTTCGACATCTTCTACAGTCGGCGGATTATCGACAACAAGCTGGTGGCTCTTGAAAGTGGCGGGAAGGATTCGTGCAGAACAAATTGTTTTGTTCCATACTCCTCACCTCCACTTGATGGTAAGCATCACTGTTAGATTTAGAGTGTGGTGTTGACGTCTTAGTACGGCTGCTATGCGCCGGACTTTGGGAGCAAAAACTTTTACGTTTTTCGTGTATTCCACCACACTCTGGATCCGAGAAGCGTGTTGTCTAGCCGACTGTATCTTGCCCTGGATTTTTTGTACACGCCGATTGTCTTTCTCGACCCCGTTTGAAGTTTTAGTTGACCTCTCACGGGGACGAATTGCTTCGCGGCTTTGTACACGCCACAGTTGACTTGCCAGATGTCTGCATCTTCTGGAAGTTTTTCATTGATGACCGCGTCCATTTTAGCGAGGTCTTGTGGCTTTAGGGTAGCCTTGGTGTTAAGGCTAACCCTCGTCCTTAAGTCTACATTGGTGAACTCTACAGGGTGTTCCCCATGAGCTGCTAATTGCTGTGGTGGTACTACGGCTAGCAGTACTTCCAGCTGACGGGGCGCCCTTACGTAACCTCTCCTGAGCAAAAAAGGATCTCTCAGATGGTGCTGAGAGGAGGCGCGATGTTCATTGTGCATGATACACCAGACGTCATGTAACCGCGCCATGTATCCCCTGCGCTCATGTTCTCTGCTCTCGTGGCAGGATAGCAAGTCATCCCTTAGTTCTCTCGTCCACTTAAACGTCCGTATACATAGCCTGTGTTGTTAACATTGAGACCTTCTACATCAATAAACCATTATTATTAATTTTATTATTATTATTATTATTATATGTATTGTCATATTTTTTTTTTTTTCGGTTGCCTAACACTGGACAGGCCTCCCGTGGCCTCAGACCCTCACTCCTCATATCAGTGGCTGTAGATCCCATAATTATGTACCCTAAGCAGACGTAGAGAACCCAGAATAACTGCCTTTTGCATTTGGCCTGCCAGCCACTTGGTTGATTTTGGACAGGTATGGTATGGTCTTCAATTCCGAGAGCAGCGTAGGCTTTATCCCTCCGAGTACACCAATTATTAGAACGACCATTTTGACCAATCAGCCTGGGTACAGCACCTGGAGCTCGTAGCGGAGATCGTGATATTTGATCCGCTTTTTCTCCTCATTCGAGGTGATGTTTTTCTCTGCTGGGACCGAAAATTCGATGACATACGCCACCTTGAGTTGGTAGTCTAGGAGGACTATGTCGGGCTAATTGGCTTGGATCAGCCTGAGAGTCGGAAATGAGTAGTTCCAATAAATGCGACATTTCTCGTTTTCGACAACCGACTAAATATCTCGGGGAACGTAAGACAGCACTGGTCTCTGGTCTACTCCGTACGAGTGCCTTAGGTGGTAATATATTACTCATAACGCCGCGTTATGTCGGTGTATGTAGGTCGAATTCGCATATATGGGGCAAGCAGAGAGTAAGTGCATGAGCAATTCCGACGTCTGATGGCAGGTTCTGCAGTTGATATCAGAAACCTCTACACGCCACAAGCGGCTACGGCATACCGAGGTGTTGGGGTATGTTCTTATAGAAGATATCAAGCTTGGATTTATCGACGTGCTACCTAAACAATTTTTCCTGTTCGGCAGTTGATTCAGGCTTTCAGACAATTTCGCTGAAGTTCAGTGATTGACTCTACATCAGCCGGCCTCCTCGCCTGGTGTCAAGTGCAAGACCGAGTTCATCTAGGGCTCTTTTTGCTGCCTTGAACAATCCTACTCCCATTCTTATAGTTCGAGATATATTACAAACAGCATGAGAGGATCTACGCTCTTGAGTATGTTACATGCCATACTTAGTACTACTCTGCCATGTGTACACTCCAGGCTCATGAGTCCTCAGCTCCCCATTGACGTGGGAGATACACACGAGGAATGGACGATCTTCGGTAAATATTAACGTCTAATTGGTGCTGCTCACCTACCGTCTACTTCACTACTTCGAAGGAATAAAGCACAACCGAAATGGCAATCATGTAGTTGCAGACACTTTGTTCTTCTCCAAAAGTTCAGAAGACTAAATCTTTTGGAGGCGGTGTTTGTACTTGCTGCGTAGAGAATCCTTTATTTGTTACATCCTGGATGTGCCTTTGTTGCACACTCAGATATGTATAGGTCTCTCCGGCATCCAGATATCTTAGAGTGCTTCCGACTGCGAGCTGCTGATCTTGGGGAAATTCCCCGTATCGCATAGTCCTCTCTTGAGGTGGACCTACTAGTTGGTCAACCCGAACTCCATACCAATTGCCTGTGTGTATTCTTCGACCACCCCTAAGAGCGTTTTGTAGTCCGCACTCTCCGAAAGCATAAAGCTTAAGGTTGTCCATATAAAATAGTTGGGTGACCCTATGCCTCCAATCGCTGGGTAGTCCATATTAATACCCGTAAGTTTGGCGGAGCCCAACAGACAACAGCAGCAGTGAGATGCAGAAGAGGAGAAGACTCAAGAAGTCACTCTGGAAAATTCCCCTCCTAAATGCCACCTGCTCTGTCGTGACCCACTGTACACATGATGTTATGCTGAAGAGAATCTTCCAGAGCAGCAATATTTATTCTGTAGTGTAACAATAACTCGTATTGTAATGTGTCAAATTCATTGCGGTAATTATTCGCTTGTATTGCTCTGAATCCTGTGCATTACAGCGGTCATCAGCAGGCTGTCCTTGCAACCTGCCATGCCCTTCTTAGCATCACTCTGTTCGTATTCCTGATTTCTCAATTCACAAAATTTCGATGAATTGTGAAACGCAATTTCTGAAGAATTTGAGATAATTACTTCGGCATTATTGCACAATGTCATTGAAAAATTTGAAGAAATGATTTCGTCTTTGTCTGCAGAATGGGATACAACATTTCCAGCAATTGTTATGACTTACTTAGTGCTTGCATTATTTAATAAAGATAAAAATATTAGTTGTATGTTAATTACGCATTCCTTTCCATATTTTTTTCCTAACCTAACCTTACGTTAACTTTCAATGTCACATAACAATAAAATCACTGTATTAGTGGTCTAATCAATGACATGCGTTCGAAAATTCATTGATCGTGTTGTTTCTTGAAATTTGTATTTGTTTTTTTAGGTCTTAACATTAGAAGGAGAATATGAAGATAACAATAATATAAAATTTAACAACAGAATGCCACTTTTCTATAAGATAATGCAAAAGTGTAGAGGCATATGGAAACTTCTAAAGCGATTATTTTCCAAACCATATTTGAAATATTTGGGAATCACCTGTTTTGCAGATTTTGGATTAATGGCAAGGTAAACATTAGAGCATCGTATACGTTATTACTTTTATAAGATTTTCATAGCTGGAAATGCTTTAGGGTCATTTGCACTTTGCAGCTTAACTTTTACTGTGGATGAAATGTTATTTGATCCAGGATTAAAGTTAAATCGCTTCGGTGTAAATTGAGCGCGGATAAAAGTTAAAAAATATAATATATCCCCATATACACAATATTCTATGTAAAAATATGCAGACACTTACATATGATAATTAACAATTATAATCAAAGCCACAAAAGTAATGTAATAATTTGGACAGTCTATGTCTATAAATATGTAGTAAATGAGAAAGCATTTCTTGAGTGCAGACCAAAAGATAGAATAGTACCGTATATAAACAAGAATATTGTAAAATGGGGTGAATTGAGTCAATTTTAAACTTTAAGACGATGGCACTTTTTTTAGAAAACAAGTTAAAAATAAAAATATCAGTTTTGGCTTGTATTTTCTAGTTGCCGATCAAATATTTACCTGATGTTTAAAGTATATATCCCACGGGTGGGGTCAACAGAATCACCCACTTGAAATCCTCTAGAAACCCTTTCGGCTACCTGCCAGGTGAAAATGATCAACAGAAATATTAAAAAAAGGAGATTCTAAGACCCTGAGGTATAATTCTGGTAGTGTCAGTTTTCTAAACACTTTTTCAAAATGGAAACTTTCAAAACCTGGAATAGGGAGGAAGGTGTAAATATAACTGGAAAAGTTCTGTGTAGATTTTTACTTCAAGAAAGTCCCCTATAAAGATCCGTTTCCTTTTATTTTGGTAAATTTACTAATAAAATATTGGTACTGTTGACACTGAAATGATTGGACCATTTCAAGATTGTAAACTACCACCAAGAAATTATCTTTAGCAAATTCTGATTCTGAGATAGGAAAAATATTTTTTAATGTTTTCCCAAACTTTTTATGTTTAACTGAACCTTGCGTGGAGTATTGTTATCTGATGATTTATCATCCTACTGTTCTAAATTTTTGGTGATTATCCTGGTTTGGCCAGTTAAAAGTAAAAATATATGTGGTATTATCCATCATATTTCTTTAACCACAAATGAATCTAGAGCAGTATAATTTGTAATTTTTTTATACGTATATTGTAGTAGTTACTATATTTTGTTAAAACCAATATTATTCGCTTGGGACATTACTTGGGTATTACAAATTATCGATCAAAATATCTAAAAAGTATGCGGCATTTCTGACCCTGCCGTGTTGAATACTTGACTTAACCAGCCTACTGTCTATTAAATATAATTAAGATTGGTGTTTTTTAAATATTTTGTGTGACGATCAATTATTACTGCACGATGCTTTATAGCTATTTTGATTGCAATACTTATTTTGAATGTATTGCTACGCCACTGGATAGATGAGACTGGCATTGTACGAGAACGGCCTGGAATATTCTGAAATGTTCTAGACCGTGTGAATGAATGTATAAATAAGAGGCACGGTGGGCCAAGACTCAGTCTTAAGTTAAACGTGAAAGAGTAAAGAAGAAATAAGAAAGAGACTTATAAGTGTTCGGTTGTAATTATAATTAAGACAGTTATTAATCTATCGTTGTTAATTGTTAATTAGTAAATAAACTAAATAAAGTAGTAAGTGTTACCTGAACTTTCAATGAACGAATCTACGTGTTTATGTGGATAGCAAACACTTAACAATTTGGGGTAAGAAGTGGGATTGGAAGAGAAATTTCTGGAATATTCGAAAAGGTTCTACAGTGTTCTTCTCGGGAATTAGTGGTAACGCGGAGAATTAAGCTACTGTACAGTGTCTGGACGACTATTTCTGGACTGAATAGTGACTTTAAAGTGGATTTTCGAGAAGCTTCTAGAACATTGGATCTAGAAATAGCTGCACATACGCGAGTGCCGCTAGAAATAACGTGTTGTGGACTGAGAAATAGGACTATTAGTGCAATTTTGGGAAAATTGTAGAACATTTTATTTGGAAACTACAGGAGATACATGAATTGTGTCGACGGTAACGTGTTATAGACTTAAAAATAAGACTATAAGTGACTTTTAGTGACAATTCTAGAACATTCGATTTGGAAACCACAGAAGATCCGTAAACTGTGTTAACGGGAACGTGTTATAGACTCAAAACAAGATTTATTAGTGATATTTCGTGAAAGTTCTCGAACATTCCATTGCACAATTAGTGGAGATAAGTGAATTTTGTCGACACAAAAGTAACGCTAAATAAGATTTTCTAGTGCTGTTTCGAGATTTTTTTTTGTAACATTCTATTATTAAAATAGACGTGATAGATACATTTTATAGACATTATAGCGTAATCAACTTTATTTCTAACTGATTTACGTGTCGTGAGTTAATGCCAACAACAAGATGTATGACGGAGAAGCAAATACAGGACATGCTTGCAGCATTATTACAACGGATGGACGAACAGAGAAAAATCATAGACGATCAAGAAAAAAAAAGACAAGAAGAGAAAGACAAACATGAGAGAAGGAACCAAAAAGAAAAAGAACAAGAGAGAAAACGCCAGGAAGAAAAATAAGACTTAACAAAAATGATGGAGGGCCTGGAAATAAGACGATTGGAGGAAAACGATGATTTAAAAAGAAGCCTAGAGGAACAACAGGCTGCCATTTTCTCTCTCACTGAAAAATTTGTCAATGTTACAGAAAAAGTGGAAAAACAAGTCAGTGGAGTTAAAGAAAAAGTCGGTCAAGTTGAGGTAAAAGTTAGTATTGTTGAAGAAGAAGTAGTCCGGCTCAAGCAACAATTAAAGGAGAGGAGTGGCCAATTGGTACTGTCCTTTGGTGCTAGGTTACAACCACCTTCCTTCGATGGTCAAGTTTCATGGTCAACATATAAGAGACAGTTTGAGGTACCTGCACGTTCAAATAACTGGAACGATGAGGAAAAAGCAACAACACTAAGAGGCCAAGCATAAGACCTGCTCCAAACAATTCCTGCCGCACAGCAACAGAACTTTAGCATTCTAGAGGCATCGTTAGAACTAAGATATGGCGACTAACATCTCGCCCAAGTATATCAGGCTCAGCTAAAATCACGAAAACAACGGGGTGGCGAAAGCCTCCAGTGGTTCGAGGCTGCTGTAGAGAGATTAGCCCATCTAGCCTATCCTCATGCACCAATAGAGTTTCAACAACAATTAGCAGTTGGTGCATTTATTGATGGAGTAAGAGATCAGGAGGTTAGGCGAATCCTTAAGTTAGCCAGGCACAAACGAGGTAATGAGGCCCTAGTACATGTACTTGAGATTTAGGCTGCCTATGATACCACACAATCAGACCAGAGAGTACGAGACTTGGCTGTGGAAGAGACCTCGGCAGATAAAACCATGCAAGTTGTATTAACCGAGTTACAAAAGTTGATCGCATAACCATTGACAAACATGAATTCCCAAACGAAACAACAACAAAATAGCGGTAGCCCGATTGGAGGTATCCACTGTTATAAGTGTGGCAAATTGGGCCATATTAAAAGGAACTGTCTCAACATTCAAGATGTAATGTCCGAAGTACAAAAGACCATGCAACTACTGATAAACTCGAATCTCCAGCCGAGACAAAACCAACAGCAAAGTAGTGGCAGACAGAGTGGAGGAGGCATGCGCTGTTATAAGTGTGACAGAGTAACTGTCGTTAGCGCAGCTCTGAGAGGGTAAATGTTGCAGTAATGGAGGAACCGCAGAAAAATTGGCGAACTGGTACTTCGGGAAATGTGACACGTGACCTTTCCACAAGACCGTATCAGAAAGACTGCAAGCCTTACCACCGTGAGGAAAAACAGCGAAACGTACAAATAATGAAGACCGTTAAGATTGGTGTTCCGGATTATTGGACAAAAAGAGTGGTTAAGGGAAGCGCAGTTAAACGATAAGGAAACTGGTCCTGTTTTGAAATAGAAAGAAAGAGAAACCCGACCAGATTGGAAGGACATTTTAAATGAATCAGTGGGGCTGAGGGGTTTATGGCAACAATGGGACTCCCATAGAGTAGAGGATGGACTGCTGAAGAGAGCGTGGGAAAGATGTAAGGAAAGTTACTTTTAAATTGGTAATCTCCAGGTGTCACGTAGCAAGTGTACTTCAGCAAGTGTTAAATGGAACGTCTAGCGGACATTTTGGAATCAACAAAACCCTGACAGAAGTAAGAGAACATTTCTACTGGGTAAACAGTTGTCAAGATGTGATGGCTTGGTTTTTTTTTTCTCTGCTTTTTGGCCTTACAAACAAAGTGTTTTAGCCACGAACTTTTGAATTGTGAAATGATAATATCAATAGCGTAATATCTATATTTTTTCAGTCACACAAACACACACTCCCGCACACGCACACACACCCACACACGCACGCACGCACTTCAATATCTAAGGAATTAGGTACTAGGAAATTAGACGAGGAGGACACGCTTCTCGCCCAGGGGTCTTTCAAGGCATTTAACTAAACAGATAGAGGTAGACCACGGTTTAAAGGAATTAATAAACAAAGGGGTAGTACAAAGGTTTTAGGGAAACACACTCAAATATCTATTCTGGACTCAAAAAAGACGGAAGTAAGATCCTTCATTAAGTTAAAATCTGCAAGGTTTAATATGTGAGGTAACCATATTGGAGGAATAAACCCATTGTCGTAGAGGCATTTAAGAAAGTTTTTTGACTTTGTCGCTGTTAACGGACAATTGAATACATAATGATTCACGTCACCAATTGCACCACATGAACAAAATGGATCTTCGCGTATTCCTATTTTAAAAAGATGGGCGGGGAATTTGCCATGGTTGAGTTTTATTCTACTGACAGTAGATATAATTTTTCTGCTAAGGTGACAATTTTTATACCAGTGGGACCTTGGGATGTTAGGGTGTATTTTGAAGTAGTGTGTATTGCTTTGTTCACCATATTTTTGCCATTGCATGTTCCATTTTTGTAGTAGGTGTCTTTTAACAACAGAATAAAAATCAGAGGATACTATAGTACAGTCATTTATAGAACTAGCTCTATTGACGTTTTTTGCAATGTTGTCAACTTTATTATTTCCTGGGATACTGGAATGGGCCTTTACCCATAAAAAATAGAAATTTATGTTTAGGTTAGATGCTGCGTCAATTTTTCCATGATTTTAACGATAAAAAAAGTTGGGATAAAAACATTTAGAACCAGGAAAGTGGCATAATTTTTTTAAAACTGATTGTGAATCAGAACAAATCACCACATGGGTGAATTTTTCAGAGATTGCCCATTCCACTGCATGTAAAATGGCAGCTGCCTCTGCCGAAAAAATACTCAACGAAGGATTTAAATTAAAAGAGTATTCATATTGTTTAGATGGAACAAAAAATGCTCCGCTTAGTTTTTCTGCAGTTTTGGAACCATCAGTGAAGATTTTAATGGCGTTACTTGGGAATTTTGAAAGGTTTTCACAAAAAGTATTATAGACGGATAGATCATCTACATTATAGGAAGGAATGTCAACCTTTGGCTTTAGAAAGAGGGTGTTGTATTCAATATCGTAAACACTTTTTTCTTTTGTGTCATTTACTAATAGAAGATTAAGTTCGCAACAATGTTCGTAGGCAGAACATAATGGAGGAGAGTTTTTCTTTGCCCAATAGGGATCACAAAATTTTTTAATAAAGATGTTATAAATTTTACCCATGAATGAAACGGTATATTTGTTTTTCAAAATATATTTTGATGCTAACAATTGTCTCCGGCACCATAAAGGTGGTTCCAATGCTTCCACTAAAATAGCTTGATTAGGAGATGATCTCATAAGTCCTAGACAAATTTTAATTGACTTATATTGAATTCTATCAATTTTCTGTAAGTGCGAATTACAGGCAGAACCATAGAGGATACTGCCATAGTCAATTATAGATCTTATGAAGGATCTGTAAAAAAAGCAAAGCCACATCCTGGTTTGCTCCCCAGGAAAAACTGCATATTTGTTTTAGAATATTAATACCTTTCTCACAACGATTAACAACATTCTCTATTTGATTTTTCCATAGAAGTTTTGAATCAAGAATAATTCCCAGATATTTAAAAGCTTGGAGTACAGGAAAAGTAAGTCCGTTTAATGTTATATTATCTGGGAAACTAGTTCGTTTACGTGTAAAAAACATAACAGTGGATTTGCTTGTTGATATGGAGAATCCATTTAAGAAGCACCACTCTTTTAAGCAATAAGTAATGTGGGCTAGATCTCTGGTACTTTCTTGATGACTTTTTTTAGAAGAGTATAGGACAAAATCGTCAGCATACTGTATGCACGTGATATTATTGGTCCAGATATTGTGAAGATCATAAGTATAAATATTAAACAATAATGGGCTCAAAACCGAACCCTGTGGTATACCCTAGGAAGTGGCCCTTGGGCCTAATGTATTATTATTGAACTTAATTGAAATTTCTCTTGATCTAAATAAATTTATTATAGTTTTAACGATGTGAGTAGGAATTTTTTAGGTGCACGAGTTTATGAGATAGAATTGTGAAATTTACATTTTCATAAGCATTCTTAATATCCACGAAAAGAGCACCCGTGCATTGATTCTCTGTTAGGGCTATCTGAAGATCTGTTACCAAATGTACCATAGCATCTGTTGTTCCACGACCGGGCTGAAAACCATATTGATACTGAGGCAAGATATTTTTACTCAAGAGCCAGTATTCAAGTCTAAGCTTAATGAGCCTTTCAAAAGTTTTTATGAGACAAGACATGAGAGTTATAGGTCTGTACGATTCGCACAGTGTGGGGTCCTTACCAAATTTATGCAGAAGAATAATCTTGCTCTGCTTTGAGCAGCTTGGGATGTAAGAATTAATCCACATTTCATTAAATATATCTAGCAAAAATATTTTAGCAAGGACGCCCATGTTAAGCAACATGGGGTAGGAAATATCATCGGGGCCAGGAGACGTATTGGCGCATTTTTTAATGACTTTATCAAGCTCCTGTAGGGTAAATTTTCTTGATAGAAAAGAATTGTTATTACCGTTTTCAGGGAGATCGAAGTCACAGTCTGTACTCGGGGGTGTTAGCTTATTCAATATTTCTTCTAACACTTCCTCAGATATTAAGGTTTTACTAGTATTTCTATTTTTTAACCGCTTCACTTGTTTCCATATTTGACTAATAGGTGTGTTTTTATTAAGGTTATTGCAATAGCCTTCCCAGTACTGTTTAGCTTTTTTTTTTAAAAGTCTTTTAGTCTGCGCGATAATTTTATTGCACTCTATGAAATTAGATTCATTGGCTACAGATTTATATTTACTTAGAGCATTTTTTCTAGAACAGATCATCGTTTTACACTCGTCATCCCACCATAATGGTTTGTCTCGTTTTTTTAGGAATAAAAGGTTTATTTTGTTTGATAGCAATGGAAGCAGCACTATTTAGACTATTTGTGAAATAAGTCATTTTCTCGTCAGTGTCAGTGAATACCTGATGGTCAATAAAATGATTATCCAGTCGGCAGTGTTTAAACGCCATTTTTGTGATGGGTAAATAATATGAGGTTTCTCAGAGCTGGAAATATGTAGCTGCATAATAATTGGAAAATGATACCTATAGTATCGTCTGAAACGTTCCAGTCAAATAGAGGAGCAAGGTTTGGTGAAACTAAGCTTATGTCGACACATGATTTCTCAGCATTAGGTGAAACCAGTCTAGTAGATGAACCGTTGTTTAGAACAATTAAATTTGTATCATCAATGGCATTCGCCAAATTAACACCCGCTTTATTTGAAATATTGGAGCCCCACAAACCATGGTGGGCGTTAAAGTCACCTCCTATAATTAAATTTGAATAATGTGAAAAAATATTACTCCATTCAGTACAAGAAACATTCATAGTGGGAGGTTTATAAACAGATAGAAAGTAATACCATTTGTTATTGATTAGGATTTTTGCACCACAACATTCAGGCCTGATAGAGTTATGATCGATGCATAATTCATGAAAGGTAAAGGTAGCCGCAATAATTATTGCTACACCCCCTTTACCAGAAGGTCGATCTTTGCGTATTATATTATAGCCTGGAAAGTTTAATTTGAAACTGGGCGTGAGCCACGTTTCAGATATTAAGGCAATATCAATTTTTTCTGACAACAAAAAATTTGAAAAGCTGTGTTTGTTAGATATAATGGACCTTGCGTTCCATTGAACTATTTTAACAAATTTTTTACTTTTGGAATGCATGAAGGTTCCCATTAGGAAGGGTCTAATAAATTATTAATAAATTTTGATACGGAAAATTTAACATCCTTGTCTAAATCACTAATGTTAATGATATCTTTATTTAAAAATTGTTTGATAATTTCTTTGGTATACACAGCGACCTGTTCAACTAATTTATCTTTGTATTCATAAAATCTTCTCTATAGGGGTTAGGTAAGATTGAATAATTACTAGAGATAGATTCTCTTCTTAAAGGAGGAGAATCATCAGCGATACTATCTGCTTTTCTTTTTTTTAGACTGATCATAATTGAAATGAGATGGTTGGTTGGTAGATATTCTATGAATTGTGTTTCTTGGTTTTGATATTACGTTTTGGGAAGGTCTAGACAGAGGAGGATATTCCTTGAGATTATCCAAGGCTTGAAATCTGTTTTGTGTCGCAATTTTGTAAGCACCACTATTATTTTGTAAATGTTTGGCCTCATTAAAAGATATATTAAGATTAGCCATAGTTTCTTTAATTTTTTTTTGTTGATTAAATTCGGGACACTCTTTGGACAATGAATTATGATAACTGAAATGACAATAAATGCATTTAGTCTGACATTCTATCGTATTGTTATTATCAACGTGACTTTCTCCGCATATTTTGCAACGTTCTTTACCCTTACAATTTTGCTGTACGTGACCATAACGGAGGCAATTTAAGCATTGTATGACAGGATAGACAAAAGGTTCTATTTCAAATCTAACTTGATTAATATATATATAATTTGGCAGAGTTGTTCCCAGGAAGGAAACAGAAATTAATTGCCTAGGTATTAATGTTTGTTGACCATTTGGGTCGAGTTATTTACGCATAAAACGCTTAACTGAAGTTACATTTGGATTTATATTTTTAATTTCATTCAATAAATATTCCTCATCAAAAAATGTGTCTACGCCTCTGGCTATTCCTTTACGTCCTACAAAAAACTTGGGAATGTAAGCAATAAAATTGTTTTCAGTGATACAATTATGGTTTATTATTTTATTAGCGGCTTCAAAGTTCTTGAACTCAATTTTTATTTTATTACGGCCTAAAGACTTAATATCAGTGATAGCCGATCTGATAAATGGATCTTGCTTAAGATAGTGACCAACGCGAATGGCATGTAGTTTACCTATGTTTTTGTCCTTAGATTCTACATGAACAAAAAAGGGTCCTTTGTCTGTAGACCGATAACGTGTGTTTAAATCGTAATGTGTACGTTCTAATTGAATTAAATTAGGATTATTTTGGGGATTATTAATTTGTTCTTTATTACTAAATATTTGTTGAACATTTGAAATATTGGCTGGATTATTAGATAATGGAACGGACTCACCCAAATCCATAGTAACTTTATCAGGGGGCTCACCGCCCTCCCCATACATTCCGCTTGACATTATTTATATTAAGATGAGAAAAAATGAAACTAGCGAAGTGTTTACACTAGTTAATATTAACAATATAAACAAGGCACTAAATAAACGAGGATACACTATAACTTAATCACTGCTTCGGATACTCGACCGTCTTTAACACGATTCGAATTGCGAATGAATGTGATGGCTTGGTGCCGCCAATGTAAAGTTTGCGTGGCAGGAATGGGGCCACAAATAATAAATAAGCAACATAAGTCCAGGTCTCTTTTTGAGCGAATTGCAATAACAAGTGTCCGTATGAAGGCTCGTTATGATCTTAAGGCTAATTCAGGAGGGTTCCAGGTGGGAGAGTTTGATTGGCTATATAACCCAGAATGAAGAAATGGCAGGTCCCTAAAGCTTCACCACCCTTGGGAAGAACCATACACTGTCGTCACCAGAGTAAATGACGTCGTATACTAAATTCAGCAAAGTCCAAAATCAAAGATGAAGGTGGTGCATATAGAGAGACTAGCCAAGTATGCAGGAAACAATTAATTGCCTGATGGGGACATTCAGGCTTAAGGAGGAGGCAGTGTTAAGCCACTGGAGTATGTAGACTGGTTAGATGAGTCTGGAATTGTACGAGAATGGCCGGGAATATTCTGGAATGTGCTAGACCGTGTGAATGGATGTATAAATAAGAGGCACGGTGGGCCAAGACTCAGTCTTAAGTTAAACGTGAACGAGTAAAGAAGAAATAAGAAAGATATTTATAAGTGTTCAGTTGTAATTATAATTAAGACAGTTATTAATCTATTGTTGTTAATTGTTAATTAGTAAATAAACTAAATAAAGTAGCGAGTAAGTGTTACCTGGACTTTCAATCAACGAATCTACGAGTATAGGTATTTGTGTGGACAGCAAACACGTAACAGTATGCTTGACATTTTGTCCACGGTAGAGCGAGAGTTAGTTTAAGTTGGTATTTTGGACCACGAAAATAGTTTGACTCTTCATGTTAATTAGGTGAATTAAAAAAGAAGAGACAATAATGGCAACTTGACCAATAGGCAATTTTTTAAATTTTTTTCGATATACAGTTTGACAAGGTCATACCTGTTTTTGTGGTCAATTATTAATTTTTGTTTAATTGAAATTTGATGTTTACTATTATTACTTTTTTTCAGTTACTATACTCTAATAATGTGGTTGCCAGAAATATTTGATAGATTAAACGAATACGAGCAAAAAAATCCAGGCAGTATCGCAGGAGTTTGTTACGTCTCACAACATAAGGACGATGATATCAATAGTGAACAATGTGCACCGTGTAAGCTCTCACTTGATGACAGGATATTTCTCGACACTTTAATAATAGGATTAGGTTGTGTACCTACATCAGTATCATTAAGTTATTTTATGAATAAGTTTGGAAAAAAGACAGTTTTAGGTAAGCTTAATTTATATAATCTTTAGAAGTTACAATTTCAACAATTTTTATTACAAAATTAATTCGACAAAAAACTAAAAGTAACTGTTTAAAAAGACCACTAGTTTAATTGATTAATTCGAAAACAATACTGATAAAAAAAACATATAATTTAAAAACGTTCATGTTTTTACTGAAAATGTATCCATCGAAGTTTAGTATAGATACACATTCATGTCAATTTATTCAGAGGGTAATAGATGTATTTTTTTTTAAGTAAATTAAAAATCCGCACGTACCCTTTTGCACCGGCTAGTGAAGTATTTGGCTAGAGCACGCGATAGCAAGTGTGACTAGACAATCTCTCCATCGTCCTGCAGGTTCGAATCCCGCAACTTGGTAATGTCGGTGGGAATTGTTGTGTGTCCGCGTTGTAACTCTCGCGCATGCAGCTTCGGCTTTGGATTCGGGGGTGTCTTATTTCTGTGGTGTGTTTATTTATTTATTATATATCACTAAATCTTGATATTATATACCACATTTTAGAAACAAACTAATTAATATTTTAAATATATAAAGAAAATTTGCTTTTTAATATTTCAAACATTTTTTATTAGAAACTCTAGACGTGTTGGATTTTTAGGACTTTGTCAAGACTACAGGGAATACTCTTGACAATGGCCTAAAGAGTCTAAACGTGGAGTTTCTAATAAAAAAATTTGAAACATTAAAAGGCAAATTTCCTTCATATATTTAAAATATTTAATAATGTTCCACAAGGAGCCAAATGTATTCTTTACTCCGTTGTTAATATTGTAAACTGACAAAATCTTTAAAATTACTGACAATAACGTTTTGATTGATACTGTAATAATTTATTTCTGTTATGTTGTTATCTTAGAAGATGTGATGATTTAAAACATTTTTCTTAAATAGCATTTTGCTAAAAAATTTATAATAAGGGTACTTTACTCTAGTAAAAAATTTTAATTTTTAAATTTTTGGACACCTTGTATAAAATTTTTATTTTTTTTTCATCGACAATCGTATTTTTTCATCAAGCAAATTTTTTTATAAAGCATGACTTTTCCTCGAAAAATGAAATTTTTAGTCCTCTTGTCTACCACATCGCCGAACATGCTGTATACGTTTTGAACCTTCCTGAATCCATTCTGACTATTTTCCTAATGATGTCTGTAGGTGCGTGTGTATGAATGTGTGTGTGCGTGCTTCGTGCGTGCGTGCGTGCGTGCGTGCGCGTGCGCGTGCGCGTGTGCGTGTGCGTGTGCGTGTGTGTGTGTGTGTGTGTGTGTGTGTGTGTGTGTGTGTGTGTGTGTGTGTGTGTGTGATGTGTGTGTGTGTACCCGCGATAACAAAAAATACTAATGGGAGACATCCCAAATTTGACAGTTAAGATTGTTAACAAAATTTTAGGTGACACATTAAATTTGGTGAATGTGATACCACCAGAAGAGACATAATGAATGAAAGAAGAAAAAAGATACAATTTCTGAAATAAATTTAAAAATTTTTTTATTACATTTCTGGACGAATCTCGACGAATTATAATGAAGAAACATACCTTTATGAAAAAAAAATCTATTCGCATGTCTGTAGTATCGCAATGCCACAGTTTTTGAGATAAAGCTTTCAAATTTGGTACACTTGTTCTAAAGGTCAAAGACAATGAAAAATTCGGTGATGAGCAAAATTGGCAAGCAGAAAGGAGGTCCACGGAACCTAATCTTTTTTGTAGTGGACTTTACAAAAAAAATATATCTTGATGAAAGATTATAAATCATGTCTACTATATCAAGTGAATAAAATATATTTTGCAAGTACTTAAATAAAGCTGATGTAAACTGAAATATTTTACACATTTGGCCTCATAAAATGAGGTTAGGATAAATTTAAGAGTTTGAAATATGAAAGGTCTAATTTAGTCACAAAAATGTCAATGTCAATAAGAAGATATTATTCAAATATATGACATAAATTATTATTAACAGTATCGAATTACGCTGATAATTAATTATTTAAAATTTTTAATGAAACACTTCAAGGTACGCTATTAAAATTGAATTGAGGTAAGTGAAGTATTAAATGGAATGATTTTTTTAGATCAGATAGGATGGTACAAGAAAGTTATGTGCTGGTCACATCAGATATTTAGTTTTGTTTTTAATACTGCATTATTTTATTAAGGTCTAAAATAAATATTTTAGATATCTGAAATATAATAAATATCGTGTCCTTAATACGGATTTAAGATAAAATATTTGGAGGTTAGGACCTAAGTTTAATAATATAAAGATAAGTAACACCCATTAGAGATACACCGATTATTATGACCGATACATAAACAACAATTTGCATGTTTACATATCAACGTATCCAAAACAAACCAGGGGCGGCTCCAAGCTTCAGTGTTTATTTTAATGCTTTTGCATTATTTAAAGCTTAATAGGTATACAAAATTTGTTTTCTTGAGTAATGTATTTCCCAATGCTATTCTGCTGTTCATAATTTAATCTCTGTTGTCTTTAAGTGATTTTAAAGTTTTGTGTTATTGGGTACCGATTAATAATCAATTTTCAGTTATAAAGGTTTATTTAGTGAATATTTATTGAGAAACAATGACTAATAAGTGTGTAGTGTACGGCCAAAGAGGAAAACCATGGGGTTGTTTATCTTTTCATCGGTAAGTAAACAAAATAAATCAGGGTCGGCATAATGCGTCAATGCGAAACTGCGAAAGCTCAAAAATGACTAGAATTAATAACAGTTTTACAAAAAAATAAAAAACAACATTTGATTCCATTTGAACAGTAAAAAAAATCCACATTTTATTAAAAAAGATACTTGTACAAAAATATTTATTCTATCTTGAATGGAAAGTTCAGTCTTAAGGTAGCTCACAAACTGTAGATGATTTAAAGTCTGTTGATATTTTTTTAATTCAATTTTAAAGGTCGTTATTAAAAAATGTGTTTATTTTCAGATTTCCCGAGAACCTGGTGAAATGAGAAAATGAGAAAGTTGGCTGAAAACCCTCAAAATGGAAAATGTCAGTAAGTGGCACTACGGGTGTCCAGAGCACTTGAAAAAAATTTATTATACTATTAAAAGATCTGGATTAAAAGGCTTGAAAATCAGTACCGTTATGTTTTTCCCCTGGCAACACTATCACCAGGTTCGTCACACGTACTGTCCAGGTTATTAGAGAATTATATTGAAAATTAATAATATACTAAGTAGTCACTCATTCATACCTCATGAAATAATATCAAGTAGATACTTATACAAAGCTTCAACTGTTTTGTTGATATGTTACTTTAATTGCAGTGATGTAGGTTTGTATATTTCAAAGAAATCTCATTTGTTTCAGCATTGAAAATGATATTTCTTCGCCACCATTAGTACCTGGATAGCAAGGTATGTTAACGTTAAATATACAGGGCAGTGATCCAAAAAAAATTTTAAATCACTGCACGATACATTAAGGGCCGGTTGTATCGACGTGGTTCAACAAAGTTAAAATGAACCTCATTTAAAATCCAAAGTTAGGATTGTTCTAACAATCGTAATCTTGGATTTTAAACGAAGTTCAGTTGAACTCTAGCTAAACCACGTCGTAACAACCGACCCTTAAAGAACTTAAAAATATCTACAATTTGATGTGTCGGACATTGCATGGATGCTTAAACAATAAATAAAAAATAAGGACCAGGGGAGTTTAAAGTAGCGGGCCCTGTATATTTAAATTTAACATACCTTGCCATCTTGGGTACTAATGGTGGCGAGGGAATTAAATTTTCAATGCTGAAACAAATGAGATTTCCTTCAAATATATAAACTTATATCACTGCAATAGAAGTAACATATCAACAAAACAGTTGATGCTTTGTAGGTATCTACTTGATATTATTTCATGCGGTATAAATGAGTGGCTACTCAGTATATTATTAATTTTCATGGGAAAAATGGAACAGCATTGATTTTCAACACTTTTAATCCAGATCTTATAATATTTTAATCACTTTTTTTAAAGTGTTGTGAAATCACGTAGTACCACTTACTAACATTTTCCATTTTGAGAGTTTTCGGTCAACTTTCTCTTCTCACCAGATTCTCGTGAAATCTGAAAATAAACACAATTTTTTAAATAACAATCTTTAAAATTGAATTAAAAAAATATCATTTGACTTTAAAACATCCACAGTTTGTGAGCAAACCTAAGAATTAAATTTCCATTGAAGTTGAAATAAATATTTTCGTATGAGTATCTTTTTTTGATAAAATGTGGATTTTTTAATGCTTAAATGGAATCAGATGTTATTGTTATTGTTTTTGTAAAGCTATCATTAACTTTAGTTATTTTTGATCTTTCACACTTTCGCATTATGCAGGTACTGATTTATATTGTTTACTTACCAGTGAAAAAATAAACAACCCCGTGGTTTTCCTCTTTGACTGCACATTACACACTCATTAGTCATTGATTCTCAATAAATATTTATAAATAAATTTGTTATAACTAAAAATCGATTACCAATCAGAGCATCAAATAACAAAACTTTAAAATCACTTAAAAACACAGACTAAAATGACAAACGTCGTCTTACAGAACACTATTTGTTGTCAAGACGTGATAGATCGGGCATCGATCGAATTTCTTCGGGCTGTGTTGATGATTCTAACCAATAGGAATTAAACCAGCGATAATATTTACGTATCTCGCTTGGGATGTAGATAAATCGGACAGCTTTTTATGTTTTGTTACTCATCTTCTAGTATTATTAATCTGACGTTAGGACCACCACAAACCAATATTTTCTTTCTCATGGTTGGTACTAATGAATATTGATGATCATGTGTCATACATACGGAGGATCAATGTTAATTAGTTCCAGCCTTGGGAAATAATCCCCGAAATGTTGGCATTTTATTGAAAAATATTGACGTTGAATGGTCCTAAACTAGTCCTAATATTTTACTATAAATTTTAGATACTTTAATAATTCTTCTTTTTCAGTTATATGTTTAATATTATCCGGCGTAACAACCCTTTCACTTAATTGGGTGGTAGGTACAACACAGACATTAGTACTCTCTTGTGTTTTTGAAGCATTTACCAGTATCCTTGAAGCTGTCATTTTCTGTGTAGTAGTGGACCTGTTTCCTACCAATTTAAGGTATCTATTTTTATTACATTATAATTATTAGGTTATTGCATTATAATATATAAGTAATCACAGAATGGAACACTTAATAATCGTTAAAATATTTGAATGTTTTTTTACTAAAAACACATTTTGGTTTAGAGAGCATATCAAATGATGAAGATTTTATTAATAATTTAGACAACGATTTCTAAAAAGTGTGAATTGCAGCACACAATCTTACACACTTTCCAACTGTGCGAGGAATGCTTCGAACTAGGTGGTCGAATTATGCAAGCTACATTTCCTGATAAGCTTAAAGCTGAATAATGTTTCTGTATTTTGTTGCATTATCTTACTTAAATATGTCAAATATTTTGTTTTACTGCTCAAATTTGTTACTGATCTAATACTGTTTACCATTCATTCATTGACTAAGATAATTATTTTTATTTGTTTACTAATTCTCAGTTATAAATTTCTTTTTTTTTTTCAGAGCAATTGCTTTAGCCGTAACTGCAACTTCAGGCAGGTTGGGAGCTATTTCTGGAAATATGATATTTGGAATGTTAATAGACCTCAACTGTTTTGTACCGATATATTTATTTGGTTTTCTTCTAATTGGTAAGACATGATTTTCTTGAGACTTTATAGTCTTTATATATACATGGTGTTTCAAGGTTAAATGGACCATAATAATCAGTTTAAAATCACCACCTTGCGACATGTTCCTTTTCTAGCACACCCCACTAAAAATAGTGCCAGAATGGGAGCATCTCGGTAGGTGGTGACTTTAAGCTGATTAGTATTGGTATATATGATACTTGTGGATAGAGGACACTTTGGTGGTACCAAATCACACATCACTAATATGTCTATCCTCCTTCGTTACTAAGGTACATGACGTTTTATTGATTTTAGCCTAATCTTTCTTTGGTCATAATAACTGTTGAACCACCTTTGTAATATATTTTTTACTTGAACCTACATTAATATCCAAGTCTGTCTTTATATAAAACTGAAAATTTCTTATATTCGTATCTCTACAACATCCTGAATAGCAAAATTTTGTGTTTCGATGTTTGAAGAGAACGGAAAAAAGAAACGAAATGTTGTATTAATTTTATTATTTTTGTCTAAAAATATTTGATTGTTTGCCCATATCATTCAATTTCTTAAAAATGCATGACCGTTAAAACTTGAAAAATTTATTTTAGTGTTAAGGTAACAAAAACTTATAGTAACGAAAATTTTACAACTTCTTTTGATTAAGTACCTAAAAGGATTTAAAAAATCGCTGCCAATTACTTGGGGATCAGAACTTCCTCACCATAGTAAAACTCGACGTGTGGTGGAATTTATAATAAAAGTAATTTTTGACGTTTCAAAAAGTCATATTTTTTGACGTTTCAAAAGTCACATTTTTTGACGTTTCAAAAATAGGACCGATTTTACTTATCAACGAACTCAATCTCTTCCTTGACGTCTAGAATGTGTGTACCAAATTTGAAAGCTTCATCACAAAAACTGTAGCTACTATCGCGAACCAGACAGTCATACATACACACAGACAGAAAATTTTTTTCTGTCTGAAATTTTGTGTATCGTCATAATTCGTCGAGATTCGTCCAGAAACGCAATAAAAATTTTCAAAATTTTTTTCACGAATTACATTACTTCCTCACTTTGAAGGGTGAGGAAGTTATTATACAATAATAATTTTGTTCAGTTCTTCTTTTAATATTGTTATACAAACCCATTGTAATATGGTGGTCAAATGTTTAAATAAAACTATAAATTACAATTTTGTAAACATTTTGGCAACACCTTAAAATTTGAATTTTGATTGACATTTCTTAAAATTTTAAATATCACCAATGTGACTTTTTTGAAACGTCAAAAATTACTTTCATTACAAACTCCACCACATATCGAGTTTTACTACGGTGAGGAAGTTCTGATCCCCAAGTAACATTTCTATGTAAGTATCTATGCATGTTCATGATACAAATAAACAAGATACGATATTAGACTGTCTCATTTTCGTTCATTCTTCGCCTCCGCGGTTAGTAAACGCCTACGAACTACATCACTAGATACACGACTAGCAGTATGCGCAGTTACAGTTGCCCGTCTGAATACGAAGTCAAAACGAAAGTTAACGATTGCGCCAGGGTGCTTGCTGGAAGGAGCGTACAATACAACGCAGATGCAGGATGCAGATTTCAGTATCGCTAAAGCTGCGGTGGAGAGTGCTGCTCATTCATCCAAAGAAATCTTTCCGTATTAAAGTATTTACTAAAATTATCTGGTGTGATAGCCACGTTGCCACAGCCATACAAGTTGAATATAGACTGATAGAAATTTATCTGAATGTTTCATAATTTTAGTGTTGTTTACGAGACACCACAGGTAGTGAAACACTAAAATTATGAAAAATATCAGATTGATTTTTTTTCGAAATATAAATTAGTTCTAAAAACATAATATTCTCATAAATAATAAAGAAAAATAATACCAAATCTAAAAAAATTAAATAGTACGTTGATAAATAAGTAAATAATTCAAATTAGATCTACAAAAAGACTTCCTCCTTGAGCAAGGCAATATTCTAACCTACTTGTAAAAGCCCCTTTCTGACATTCGCACTGCGATCGCCCTATCGTGCTGGCAACAGACGGGCGACTGTAAATTACACATAGCGATAGTCATGTATCTAGCGGTGTAGATTTGATTTGTGTATGATATTCTAGGACATGAAATTCATGGATTTTTTTATGATGATCATTCCCCGAAATATAACAGCTTAGTTTGTCCGTCCATTCAAACTTGAATATCCACTAGGTGAATCGGTTTATTATAAAAATTTAAATCCCCCCCCCAGGGCGGCTATGACTTCTAAATTTTATCACCGCCAATGTTATATCTTGCAGTACCTAGCACCCAAGTTTTAATGCTGGCACCAAACGCTATAACGATTTGTTACCAGCGGGGGTTACCCCCGGTACGAATATGATTTCCACCCTTTAGCACCACAAAATTTACATCTAACACTATCTAACACCCAAGGTGAAGAGCTAGGACCGCAATAGTTTCATACTTATGGTTATTGTTTACCGAGAGCGGGAGTTAATGCAACGCCAACCCCCTTGGTGAGATGACGACTTTTAACTTTTAACACCACACATCTATCATCACCTAGCACCCAATTTATAAAACTAGCATCTTAACAGTATGGTACTTATAGCTACTATTTGCCAGAGGGATTAATGTAACGATAGGCCTCAGAGTGCAATACGATCTCCAATTTTCAGTACCACAGAACACAAAACCTATATGTTGCAGCACTACCTATGGACAGAACCAGTAGTACCGTCCTTATTGCTACCATATTCCTGAACTTGGCTTCAGATTTAGATTTGCTTTTATCTGAGAATCACCTCTTTACACCGAAGTTATAACGATTTGTTACTAGGGGGGGCTAATATAACGATCCCCCCCGTTACGAATATGACCTTCAACGTTTAGCACCACAAAACTTACATCTAGCACTATCTAGATAAGATGGCAGATGAAATCCAAAAATATTATCTAGATGAGATAAAAGATAATCTTATATTAGACGATTATTTTTTTTAACATACGTAAAAATGAAACCACCCATACAGATTTTGTAATATTATTTATTGTTAGATGTACGAAAAGAGTATGCAGGGTGTCACAAGTTAACTCTGCACCATTGCTAACTTTGTTATTTCTGGAGTTACGAAGTCAGACAAATTAGCAAACTAGTAGGATTATTTCTGCTAATTACGATGGTGAAAATAGAAAAACAATTGAACGTAATATTTCACAGTTAATCGCAAAAGCATGACTTTTTTTAAATGAGAGACTGTATTTTCTGGTATTTCGAAAGAGTATTAAATTCTCTACAAAATAGTTATAATTACCATCGTAATCAGCGGAAAAAATCCTACTAGTTTGCAAAATTGACCGACTCCAAACATAACGAAGTTAGCAATAGGGAAGAGTTAACTCGAGACCCTGTATAGTATAGTCATGTTAGCAACATATTTCTGTTCCATTTTATTTCTATTCTATATTATACTGATTTTAGGTCTCTAAAAAAAAAATAGATCAAATTGTATATACAATGTGGAAACTAAATTATAGTTATTTGATGATTTTAATGCTAGCAATCATCGAAAATTTTAGATATAAGTAAAAAAGTGACGAACGCAACAATTTAAACCTTGTTGGAAACTATAATTTTCAATTTAGGAGTCGTTGGTATATTAATATTGCTAAAAGAGATATAATATGGTTATTTGGAATATGGGCAGCATATGGTAAACTAAGTATATGCCTGGGTATCATAAGCTATGACAGAGAATAGTGCACAACGAAAGGCATTTATTTTTAATTTTATCAAATTTTTAAAATTATAAAGTGGTTAATATCTCGGCCCTTTCTTTTATTGTAATGCATACAGTTAAAATAAGTTTTTTTATTCGAAACCATTGCACAACACAACCGAAACCATATTTTTCATTTATACTTATTTGAAAATTGTATAATAATTATCTCGACAGCTACAGTTGCTTTTAAAATGTAATGTGAATAGTGAACGCAGTAAATAGGTATACATTCTTTAGTTAGTACCTGCAAAACCAAATTGACAGTTTTGAATCATAAATTAAACTAAAATTTTTATTTTGAGTTTTTAACGACAATTTATTTCGCCGACTGTAAAAAGTGATTCTCAAACAAAAGCAAATCTAAATCTGAAGCCAACTTCAGGAACATGGTAGCAATAAGGATGGTACTACTGGTTCTGTCCACAGGTAGTCTACAACATATAGGTTTTGTGTTTTGTGGTACTAAAAATTGGAGATCGTAATCGCACTGAGGCCTATCGTTACATTAATCCCTTTGGCAAATAATAGCTATAGGTACCATACTGTTAAGGAGTCAGCTTTAGAAATTGGGTGCTAGGTGGTGCTAGACGTAAGTTATGTGGTGCTAAAAGTTGAAAGTCGTATTCTCACCGGGGGGCTGGAGTTACATTAGCCCCACCTCCCCGGTAAACAATAACCATAAGTACGAAACTATTGTGGTGCTAGCTCTCCAACTTAGGTGCTAGATAGTGCTAGATGAAAGTTTTGTGGTGCTAAAAGTTGGAAATCATAATCGCACGGGGGGGCTAGCATTACCTCAGCCCCCCTAGTAATAAACGGTTATAACTTCGGTATTGGTTTGGTGCCAACATTAAAATTTGGATGCTAGGTAGTGCCAGATGTAACATTCGCGGTGCAAAAATCTAGGATTCATAGCCGCACCGGGGCAACAGATCCAGTTAATCACTGGATTTTCAAATAAAACAGAATCATGTGTTGTATATGCTCTAAGGAGTAGCATGCTATATTAAGACGTTTTTCTTAATTTAATTTAATGTTGATAATTAATTTAAAAAACACCCTCACGCTATTCACGACGTTTCCAGTTTTCCAGTTTGACAATCCAATGATTAATATCGATTTTAAATTTTAAAATAGACCGACGTACGTGATTTTCATATCTCAAAAAATCCAACTTTGAGGGCACGTACAATCTAAAATGTTTATTTTTTGAGACATTATCACAGCTTCTTTTGTATATAATTTTATGACCTACAAAATCGTCTATGTTCATTTTTGTTGTATCTGGCTTATTTACCGAAATAAATTGAAAAGCTTAGAATTCGTGTTTTTTTTGTATATATTTTTGCTTATTAATTATCCCACACGTACAATCTAAAATGTTTATTTTTTGAGACATTATCACAGCTTCTTTTGTATATAATTTTATGACCTACAAAATCGTCTATGTTCATTTTTGTTGTATCTGGCTTATTTACCGAAATAAATTGAAAAGCTTAGAATTCGTGTTTTTTTGTATATATTTTTTGCTTATTAATTATCCCACACGAGTTGGCTGAAACAGAATGAGATACTCACTACAAACTACTTGTTTTCTGTAACTCTGTTCTTTACAAAATTTGTGGAATGCCAAAGTTTATTTGTCTGACCAAATAGGTACTTCCAGACTCCATTTTGATGATTTTAAATTATTTGTTAATTTACAGTTTTATTATAATCCTAATCTTTTTTTATGTATTGTATATATAAAGTACATTCATGTGAAGGATGCCATTTACAAAAGTTCAGCATTTTGAAGCATCAGTATAAATTAACCTAACAAAAATACTTTATTCAACGTATGGAGTATAACATAGGGCAAACATTCAAAATTTTGTTTTGAAACTTATTTTAATTTTTTTTAAATTACAACCAGTAAATGACTACTATGTCCTTGAGTGCATATTGTCGCCCAACACAATAAATTGTGCATCATACGCCGATACATTTTGACAGGAATATTGGCAATAACCAGTCTAATTCCATTTTTTTAATTCATTGAAATTATATAGAGGATTGATGACTCAAATATTCCCATAAAATTAATCTGGAAAGCGCAATGGATAATCCACGTTCCTGTTTTACGATATTAGACGATTTTGGAATGTTTCTCTCATTATAGTCATGTTTACGTTGGCTACATGTGATTCTGCTCAATTCTGTTGTAACAATAGGAAGCTGTAGCTGATTCATAACGTCCACTAAAAATGTTTGTAACATTTCTGCATATTATCGTTTTGAATTGCCGCTAATTGTATTTTCATTGTTGTCTTCGAAAGAAATAAGGGCCTAGAATTCCAGCAGAACATTTCTGATAGTTTGAATTGTCAGTGTCATTTATATTTATCTACACCGTCAAATGGAAGTAAATAGAGAAAGTACTCGTTTCGGAAATGTTTCACTTTCCGAGGTTGACAAAGAAATCCTAAGAAGCGTTTCTATTAACACAACAAAAACGCACAAATCGGTATGGGGCCAATTTACTGATTTTTGTAATGAATTAGGATACCAGTTTGAAACCACTAAAATCATAGATTATATTGCGTTGGTACTTAAAGACTAGGCTTTCAATATGAGACAGAGAGATGGTAAAGATTATAAGGAAAATGCTTCAGGAAATGTATTTTTTAAAATACAGCATCATTTTCGATCTATTTAAGGATATTCAATTTAAATGCCACTGTCAAAATGTTTTGTCTCTACTCCCCTCTACTCTATTCCACTCCACTCCATTCTACTCTACTCTACTCACTCTACTGTACTGTAACGGTTCGTTTTCTTCAGAAGGCAATAATTTTATTTTTATGCTTTATGCGGCATGTTTGCCGAACTAAACTTACATTATTATCCCGAAGACGGTTCTGTCTATGAAGGTATGTGGATAATGCGCACTCTCCAGGAAGGGAGATACGAAAAAGACGCTTTAAGCGGGACTGCCGCAGGAACGGTGAAAGAAGCAACAAGTGGTTCCCGAAAATCGATTGACAATCGATGATAGAATTTATTCTGCCTAAGGCTTCAGTACATTTTAGTCACGGAGTATACAAGTTGAATAGCTTGGTATTATTGTATTCTAAGGATATAGAGATATCCTATTTATTTAGAGTCAGTGTGTGAAAAGTGTTCCGCTGAAAAACTTGTAAGTAAAATTTAATTTTCTTCCCCAATTGGCCACATCGATTCCTACTCAATCAACCAACTGTATGAGGTTATCATCTTTAATACAACGTTATCGTGTCTCTACGTCTGCTTTTAGTGCGTGAAATAAAAATCCGCTTAATAAATTTTAGTGTGAAAGCCAGAAGATAATGCTTTCCCTTATTCTACCTTCCTGAAATATGTAACTATATTTGCCAGTATTTTATTTGTTTCAACTCCGAAATTGTATGTCTTGTTCTATTTGTTGAACTACCTACATATATATGTCGTAGAAGGGTTAAGGGAGATTAAATAAAAGTCCTTTGAAAAATTATTTTAATTTAATGAAAATTATGAATTCGTAGTTGGACTACATTAGTTAAAATATTCTAATTGAAATGAATAATAATAATTGAAATCTTTTACTTTAAATAGTTTTATTATTGTTTCTGTAACCTCGCCCGACTTTATTTTGTTTATTAATTCCAGACGTTCAGACGCCTGCCTGTTTATAATATTTTCTACGCACTTGTTGCTAGATTTTGTTTTATATTTTAATTGCCCTTTTTTAAAGATTATTTATTTTATGGAACACTAACGCTCCCACTCAAAATTTGGCAACAAGCACTTACTTATCGTTTATTACATAAACTGTATATTAACCTGGGAAAATAATTAAAGGTCCAACATTTGTTGCATGGTTTGGGAAAACCCAGAAAAACCCAAACAGACCTAATGAAAAAGAATACTCATAAGAGTCATAAAATAAGTGATTAATATTTTAATAGCGAGTTACTTATACATGATGTAGCACTAAATCTTAAACGAAAAGCTTTAAAAGTATCAGGTTACATAGTATTTCACTTCAAGCCTATATTTGTTCTTGTTTCGTGAAACTTTGTCGGTGATAATGGTTTTGTAAACCCATCAGCCAGCTGTTCACCTGTGGAAATATATTTAATTATTATATTTTTATTAGCAATTTGTTCTCTTGTAAAATGATATTTAATATCAATATGTTTAGTTCTTTTATTATTAATTGGGTTTGTTGCTATTTTCATGCATCCAGTATTATCTTCGTAAATTAAAATTGGATTTATACTAGTTAATTTTAGACTGGTCATTAGTGACTTAAGCCATAAAGCCTCCCTTACACCTTCGAAGAGAGCCATATATTCAGCTTCCGTGGAGGAAGCAGCTACAGATTGTTGTCTTTTAGTATTCCAGACAATTGTACATGTTTCAAAACATTTAAATAAATAGCCTGTTGTGCTTTTTCTGTCACTTTCATCTGAACCCCAGTCGGAATCAACATAACCCATTATTGTATAAACATAATTATTATTTTTGACAAAAGTTAATTTAAGTTCTAATGAGCCTTTAATATATCTTAAGACCCTTTTTAAGCATTTCCAGAGTTCTATATTATTTTTGCTCTGGTATCGGCTTAAAATATTAAGAGAAACACATAAATCTGGCCGTGTACACAACATCGCATACATTAGACAGCCAATTAAATTTTTACATGGCGCTTTATAATATTCCTCAGACTGTAATGCCTGGTAATTTAATTTTATTGGTAGTGGAGTTGCAATTGTTTTGCATTCAGCCATGTTATATTTTTCTAGCACAGATTTTAAATATGTACTTTGGTGAAGCGTTATCGAATTTTGATTTCTTTCGATATTTATACCTAAGAATAATTTTATTTCACCAAGATCGACCATTGAAAATTGTTTCATTAAATATTCTTTGAAATTAATCATTGTTGAATATTTTTGTGTTATAACCATTAGGTCATCCACATAAAGAATTACGAAGATGTTCTCAGTGATATTACCTTTATTTAGTACATATAAACAGGGATCTACAGGACAAGCCTTAAATTGTAATCCCTTTAATACTTGATCAAATTGTTCATACCAGCATTTGGCAGATTGTTTAAGCCCATATAGAGCTTTATTTAATTTACAAACACAATTTGTAGGAGCTTGTACCCCCCGGAGGAGCCCACATATATATTTCTTCATTTAAAGTACCGTTTAAAAAGGCGGTTTTTACATCCATCTGGTGGACTAACAAATCATATTGGTTTGCATATGCCAAAAGGAGGCGAAAAGTGGCTATACGCGCTACTGGTGCATAAGTTTCATCATAATCTACAAGGTACTCTTGTTTAAAACCTCTTGCAACCAGGCGCGCTTTATATTTAGTTCCATTTCCATGTTTATCACCCTTTAATGTAAATACCCATTTAGAATCAATTATATTTCTATTTATGGGTTTTGGTACAAAAGACCAAGTTTTATTAATTAACAAAGAGTTAATTTCTTCTCTAATTGCTTGCTCCCACTGAATTTTATCATCTCTTTCATTAATTTCTTCGAAAGAGTTTGGAGCTTTGCAAATTACTGAATACGCGTGTAATAAATCATCTACCTGAATATCATCCTCTGTATATGAAATTGTCGGACGATCTTTAAGCCTTTCACTCCTTCTTGGGTTCGGAATGTTAGTTGTAATATTGTCTAATTTTGTATTAGATTTATTACTCGAAATTACGTTGTCTAATTCTATATTATCAGATTTTATTATGTTATCTGCAGTTTTTATTATATTAGATTTTATATTATCTGATTTTAATATTTCAGGTTTAATTAATTCATCTGATTTTGATTTATCAGATTTTAGTATTACATCTTCTGAATTTAAGATATCATATTTAGGAGTGTTTGTCATGGAATTTTCAGAATCCTCACTAGCCACTAACTTTGCCGGTCTGGAATTTTCAAAATTTATTTCGTCAAATATGACGTCACGTGCAACAATAAATTTTTCGGCTGCAACGTCCCATATTTTATAGCCATTTAAGTCATAACCTACTAGAATTCCTTTGAATGATTTCTCATCAAATTTAGTTTTTCTAGTTTTAGTATGAATATAAACTGTGGCGCCGAAGACCCTTAAATGCTTAATATGTGGTTTTTGATTGTGCCACATTTCATATGGCGTTTTATTAAATTTTAACGCTTTAGTTGGTGTTAAATTAATTAAATACGTGCTTGTAAGCACAGCTTCACCCCAAAATATTTTATTTAAATGGGCACCAATAAGCATAGATCGAGCCTTTTCTGTAATTATGCGCATCATTCGTTCGGCTACACCGTTTTGATCAGGTGTATGAGGTACAGTTAAATGATAGGTTATACCTTTTTGCACACAAAAGTCCTTAAACTCATTCGATAAATATTCTCTACCATTGTCACTATAGAGATATACTATTTTTAAATTAAATTTAGCTTCGCTTTTAGCTACGAAGTCTTTAAATGCATTAATTACATCTGACTTATAGGTCAGTAAATAAACTACAGTGTAGTGAGTATATTCATCAATAAATGTGACAAAATAATTTTTGTTATTTATTGCGGGAGGAGTTATTGGCCCACAAACATCAGTATGAACTATATATAAGGGTCTTTTAATATGGCTTTTATCTTTTGATTTTGCAAATGGTAATTTTGATTGCTTACCTTTTATGCAAGCCTCACATAACTGATTTGTTGGAGTAATTTGTGAGATTAAATCCGCATCTTTAATTATTTGATTGCGTTTTATATTGGAAAATTTATCTTTTCCAATATGACCCAAACGTTCATGCCATATTTTATAATTATCAATTTTATTGACAACATGCATTTGACGGTTTAAAAATGTCTGGTTTTTACTTAGTATTTTTAAGCATACAGTTAATAAGTCATTCAAGGGCTTACCTGTTAGAATGGTGTTTACACCCTTTTTATTTTGATACCAGTTTGGTCAAATATTACCGTCATTCCTGCTTCCTGAATTCTTCGCACAGATAATAGATTGTATGGTGCTTCAGGAACATAAAGGACATTTTCCAAACAGCCGGTCACTCCTAGATTAGTCTTTACTTTAATGGTTCCCCTTTTTATAGCGGTAATGAACTCATTTACTTTTGCAATGGCTATTTGAATTGGTTGAGTTAGGTCAGTTACTTCGTCAAAAATAGTGAGACAATTAACAATATGATCGCTTGCTCCAGAGTCAAGGAGAAAAATGACTTCATTGGATGCGTTGAAAGAAACTCTTGTGTATTTTGAATCCAAGAGATTTCTAACCATAAAGGCAAAATTTGCACTTCCATCATCAATATTATTTGTTGTTTGTATTGTGTGTACAGTGCGTGTTCGATCTTCAGCATTGTTTATCATTTTCTTGTAAAAATAACAGTCTTTCATCAAATGATTACGACGGCCACAATGTTCACATTTTATGTTACTTTTATTTTTGAAAAACTTATTGGTGAACTTATCATTTCGAAATTTTGGTTCATTATGATTGTAGCGTTTTTGATGATGAAACTGCTTGGACTTCCAATTTCTTGACCAATTATTTTTGTTTGGCTTATTGGTTTTATGGAATGTATTTCCAGTAAATAAAGCTTTTCCACTTGTATTCCCAGCTTCCTGTTTCAATTTGACTTCATGATCTAATAATCTGGTTTTGGTAAAAGCAAGTGTTAAGTTTTCTTCATTTAAAGTTTCCAGTGCTGTGATGACACCATCATACGCTTGTGGCATTGTTAATAAAAGATGGGAGACTTTATCAGTTTCTTCAAGTTTGGCACCTGCTGAGATTAATTCGCTTACCAAGTCATCGAATTTAGTGAAATGCTGTAGTAAGCTGGTGTCTCCTTGCACTTTCAGACTTAACAATCTTTTTCTTAAAGCGAGCTGAGTCGCCAAACTTCTTCGCTCATATATTTTGTCAAGGTTTTTTCAAAATATCTTTGGCTGTGGTATCTTCTTTCGCAAATCCAAGGAAAGCATCACCTAAGTATTCCACGATTATACTTTTTGCAGTAATTTCATTTTTCAGCCAAGCTTGCTGTTCGTCCTCGTTACGTACAATTATTTCTTGTGGTTCACTTTCAATCACTTTTAAAATATTTAGTTCTGCAAGCAACGATTTAATGCGAAACTTCCACACTGCATATCGCTCACCGTTAAAAGGTTTAATGTTCCGTTTATTAGGTGGTAAACTGTCCATTATTATTATCTTGTTTTATTTATTTTAAAATTTTATTTATTTTATTTAAGTTTAATTATCACTCGCGAATGATTAGACTGGGCCCATAACCCGTAGAAGGGTTAAGGGAGATTAAATAAAAGTCCTTTGAAAAATTATTTTAATTTAATGAAAATTATGAATTCGTAGTTGGACTACATTAGTTAAAATATTCTAATTGAAATGAATAATAATAATTGAAATCTTTTACTTTAAATAGTTTTATTATTGTTTCTGTAACCTCGCCCGACTTTATTTTGTTTATTAATTCCAGACGTTCAGACGCCTGCCTGTTTATAATATTTTCTACGTACTTGTTGCTAGATTTTGTTTTATATTTTAATTGCCCTTTTTTAAAGATTATTTATTTTATGGAACACTAACGTATGTATATTCCCGGTGCGGAATGCATTTGTTTATAACATAATTTAATTTGTGGTTTGATTAATATTCGATTAATATTTAATATCTCTTTCGTACAGATTGGCCATTCTATACAAGTATGCACATTTGACCATTTAATTTAGTTTACAAAGAAACAGTATTTTATAATTCATTTGTTAAGGTAAAATATGCATACCCATAACCATTTTAATTTTAAGGAAATTGTTTAACTCATTGCTGAATTTGAGCATATTTGTTTTTATTGTTAAAGTGCATTGCATCCAACTCATTTACGTATTTGCAAGTAGTAAACCTACGACCCGAGCAAGTCTCATGCTATTGTTTCGAATTATTAAGATATATTTTTACCCTAAAGTTTGGTAATATATTGTTTAATTTTTATTAAGGGTTTTATTTTCCCTCTTAAAAGGTGACCTTTTACAGTACTCTACTCTACTCTACTCTACTCTACTCTACACTGCTCTACACTACTATACTCTACTCTACTCCAATCTACTCCACTCTACTCCACTCTTCGTATACTTTTTTTCACTTTCGAAAGATTCGTCACTGTAAGACACTTCTTTTTCTGAAAAAACCATTTTCTCAAATTTTTCAACTTTTTCGAACACTGTATATATTTTGTTCACTTCTGAATGAACCGCCAGTGTAATACACTTATTTTTCCGTAAAAACCATCTTTTCAAATTTTAGAAATTTTCGAACACCCCGTACATATTTTCACACGATCCGCCACTGCAACACGCTTATTTTCGTAAAAGTCGCTTTTTTTGAAAAATTTCGTCACATTTTTCTGTAGTAACTGAAATTTTTTCATCTTTTTCGAACACCCTGTGTATATATTTTTCTGTACACGTCACTTATTAAAATTTTTTTCACTTTTTCGAATATCTTGTATACTTTTTTTCACTCCTGACTGATTCGCCACCGCGATTGGCACATTTTTCTGTCTGTCACTTTTTCAAAAAATAAATTTTTTTCGGTTCCGCTTTTAAAAACGCCCCATATATTTTTTCCATGTCGCCGATCAATTTCCCGCCCTGCATTAGGCGGAATCCGCAGAAAAAAAATTATATTTGGGACACCGGGTATACTGATTTTTTTTCGGGCCACCATATATGCATTATAAAATTTTATTATTTTACGTCAAACGAAAATGTCCAATATGACAAAATTGAAATGCGGAAAATAAAAAAAGAAATAGGACCTATTAATTACGGTCGTAGCAGATCGGGGCCACCGAACCCGCAGTTGGGGCGCGGAGGAGCGCGCAAAGGAGAAGCTGCTAGTGGCAAAAATTTTTTCGACAAATCTCGAAACATAAACTCGTATAATAGGCAAAATTAAATGAAAAATGCTGTTTGGGGCCGTGCTATGGCGAAAAACATACGGAGGAATGTTTTTCAGGACGCGCAATCGCATCCCGAAATACGAAAATTGTGGGTGACAAAGGCTAACGAAATTTTTGATCTACTTTTTTAAATTTGCTACGTTTAAAAATTTTAATAAAAACGAAACTGATCCTTTTTATTTACGTACGTGTTTTGATAATTGTTTAAATTGTAGTTACTTTGATTTCTAGTCATTTTCATGTCTTTTTAGATGATTTAGGTGACATGTTAGGAATGTAGTTTAAAACGGATACAGATTTAAGTATTTGGTATTTCCAAGGTTTTAATACACAAATTATACACATTTCGCTGCACTTTGCCTGGAATTACATTTTTGTAGGAAAACTTGAAACATGTCTGCCGGTCAGCTTGAATTTTCGGCCATATTGGTTTTTCTGACACACGTGTACCGAAATGCAGAGGTATTTTTAAAAATGCTTATCTTTTTTATTTACGGAAATTAAGAAACTGAAATATCGCTACGGACTGAAGAAAGGTTCGAACTTTCGATTTTCGCAAACCTGAAGCCAGAAAAAATCCTATGCGTGCACAACTTTCGCTCAAATTAGAGAGAGAGGATCCGATGAGAGGCAACTATCATCCTTTAGGAAGCCACGACGCGTACCGAAATACAGAGGTATTTTCAAAAATTCATATCTTTTTTATTTATGGAAATTAAGAAACCGAAATATCGCTACGCACTGAAGAAAGGTTCGAACTTTTGATTTCCGCAAACTCCGATCGTCCATCTGTAGCGGAAAAAGCCCTCAGACCCCCCGTTTTCTTGAAAATTAGACAGCGATGTCCGATGAAAGGCCGCTATCACGTTTTATAATATAGTAGAAATAAATTAAGATGTAATCCAAATGAAATATAAAAAGAACCAAGTACTTCAAAGGCAACATCAGAATATACTACTATTCAAAACATTAATGAAGGAAAACAAGCTCAAATTGTATATCAAAAATCTGTTTCTTTTATCAATTATACTAACGCAACGAAAATAATTAATTTGAATTGTCTCTTTATTAAAGAAAAAACAAATTGTCAATGTAATTTGTACTTTATAATTGTTATGAAATAAATAAAAATTAATAAAATAAAAATTGTGCATTTTATTGTCTATAACGATTTGTATTCTGGAAATAATCTTTACATATACCGGGTAGCCACAAGTCAGAGTACGCCCCCAATATTTTAGTTGTTATTGAATTTAAAAATTTGGTTTTTGGTACACATAAATTAAACGATAATGGGGTACTTTTAGACTAACAGGAATGAAAATATCACTTCCGGTTGAGCCGGAAGTGCCATAAACTTTTTTTTTCTTAAATGGAATAACTATTTTTTTTTTGATGGTTTCTTATTAAGCATACATTTCTAAGTGCAACAATTTTTTTCAGATTTTAAAAATTCCAAAAAATGAGATACGAACAATTTTTTAATTTTTTTCAAAATGGCCGCATCAGATGAATGCGATGTAAGAAAATTACTAAGTAGGCTATGGAAATTATTAGTAAGTTGTAAACTTGTCTGTAAAGAAGAAAATAGTTGTTTGAATTACTGATAGGTACCAGTATTTTTAGGGTTTTTTTTCAAAAAAACGGATTTTAATTTTCATTTTCATTTCCGTAGGGGTCCTATGGAAATTTTTTTAATGGAACTGTGCTATTTTTTTTATTAATCAGGAACAATGATTCACAAACTATAATTTTTTCGCCATTAATCATTTCTTAACGATATCCTTCGTAATAATAAAAGTATTTTTCAAAGGTAAACACAAATTAAACAAGAAATAATTTTAATAAAACATTACAACCATGAATAAATAGAATACCTATATAAATAAATTATACAATCAAGTCAATTGCTAAGCAAAATTTTTAAAATTATGTGACGCACACAGTTTAACCGAATACATTTGATGCACTTGGGATGTAGCCCTTGATTATCGCCGATGATATTCCTAATTTGAAGGATTCTAGCAGGAGTTCTTACTAGTCGGACTAGCTTTTTCTACAGAACCAGTTCTATCAAACTGCCTTGCCCATTCGTCTGTTCGAAGAAGGAGCAACATTACGCTGTAATTTTCTACGAAAATCTCGTTGAGTTTGAGTTACAGAGCAACTTCTTAAACACAGCAGTACTATTTGAGAAATAGCAATCGTCCATTGTTTCATAGTAAACAAAATTTATGACAAAGTTACAATATGATATGTCACATGTTTGACATTCCGGGTTATCATAGCAAAGGAAAAATCTGCTCAATTTTCTAAATAACACCCTTTATATATTATATGCCTTAGGTTTGTGAGTTTATTTTATAACAGTGTTTTGGTTTTTTATCTATTTTTATTTTCATTTTTTCTTTTGTATTTTTACGTACCTATTTTAATTATTTTTAAGAAAGGTTTCAAATTGTTTTTTTTTTAATTTTAGTACTTTCCCAAAGTCATTTAAAATTTTAAGTGAATCGTCAACGAATCAAAAATTGATTTAGATAAAAAAACTCAACATCAACTAACGCAAACGCCAATGTTTTAATTACTATCTGACAATATTCCTTATGTTTCTGTTTCAGCTAGTGGACTCTTATGCCTTGCAGTTCCAAGAAACGAAAATTATATTGTTCTTCACTGATTAAGTTAAATGTATTATTTAATTTTTTATCCAGTGAATACAATGGATTATGTGATTCTTCCGTGATAAGTATTGTTATTGTATTGTTATTTATATCTGTATATATCAGGTAACCTGTGACATTCTAGAAATTGTATGAGTATACTTATTAACCATAAGAATATTTATAATTTCATTTACTTTTAACTATATTTATTGTATTTTATAGTTTAATAAAAATCATAAATAAATTATAGCATTATTAATTAAAATTTACTAGATTATTTAAAACAATTTAACTTCACAAAACAGGCGTGATCATAAATGTTCTTCGCAAGCGTTTGTAAAAGATTAAGATTATTTGTTATTTTAGTTTTCATTAAATTATGCAACACTAAAATTTTTTATAGAATTTACAATCGTCACAGACATGTTATCTCTATTAACCTATATTACTTCCAGAAAACATAAAACAGAGTTTATTTTTAAATTACGTTCAAAGCAAAGTTGTTTTATCAATTATTCAACATTATTGATTATATTAACTACAAGGAGATAGTCGTTAATTATGGTCAAAGTCCATATAAATTTGTATCATCCATCAGCATAGACTTGAACTTTACAGCTTTCTAGAAGTTGTAAAATATCGAAATTGTTAATTAAAACTGTTAAATGTCCTAAAAACCAAATCCTGTGGTGCTCCCAAAGAAATTCTAGTATTTGAACAAATCTGGTATTGTGGGAAATTTGATGCTAGTATCCGAGATATATCTATCTTGGACATCGGATTTCGGTATGTGTATATCCGCGATAACACAAAAAATACTAATGGGAGACTTGGCAGTTAAGATTGTCAACAACATTTTAGGTGACACATTAAATTTGGTGATTATGGTATCACCAGAAGAGACACAATGAATGAAAGAAAAAAAGGTACAATTTCCGGAGAAAAAAAATAAAAATTTCTATTGCATTTCTGGACGGATCTTGACGAATTATAATGAAAAAATATAACTTTATGGAAAAAATCTGTCTGCATGTCTGTAGTATCGCGATAGCAGCCACAACTTTTGAGATAAAGCTTTGTAACGGTCGACTTATTTGGGCTACCCTGTAGCAAGTGTATTTTGTGTCACTCAGTATCACTTTTCAATTTACCAGACCTGAAGGTATGCCGCCAGTAATACTTTTGGTTTTGGAGTTTTTACTTTCTTATTTCTTATTCTTATCCAGCCTTGGGACAGAATAATTTCTTTAAATAATAGGTGGAATTTGTATGGGACTTTATAATAATAAAAAGGAAAGATTAAATTGTATTTATTTAAGGATTAAAATTTAAATTCAAATCTGTTAGTAACTTTTATCCAAGTAATGGTATGCTGCAATTTTTTGTTTAAAAGAACATAAAAATAAACGAAATTCCTTCTTTTTTGGTACGAAGCAGCAGTCATGCTGAACAGAAATTGAATTTAGCTACTTATATTTTTAATAAGAGCCTAAAGAAGATCTAAGGTATTTATGTAATTAATTTTTGGTATTCAAGTTTCATAATAAATTCTCAATACATAATTTTAGGTTAAAAACTGTGTTTAGGCTTGTAACCTCGTACTCTTGTATGCTCGTACCTTTGTATATATTACATTTACTGCTCTGAGTTCCTAGAGCTACGTAACTAGTCAACCCAAGTCCACCATTATTTGATAGCGTGCAGCTGGCACGGTGAAGATTATAATAGTCAGCTTATATGTTTTGTTCAAGTCTAAGGCAATATAATTTGTTAGCCAGAGAGTTCACTTTGATTTTGGTAGTGTATTCAGCTAGCACGTTGGTAGTTCAGCGAAATCTGTAAGTACGCTTTATATTTACCACATCCATTCCAACAAGGAGTTCGTGATATGCAGAAGCACTTACCAAAGCTTGGTTCGATTAATTTCGTTTCGTAAAATAAAAATTTAACAGTTCCTGTGCGTATCTAATATTTATTTCCTAATTCAATGAATTGTTAGTGATTTTACATCGGCATTGTTAATTAAGCTGGTATTTTATTTCTTGTAATGAATTTGTTTTTAATGAAATAAATAAACATCACTTGGTCTTCTTGCCTGACGATATCTTATGTGACTCGGGAAACAGCTGTTTCTTGATTATTTATTAAGGTAGCTAAACAAAAAAAACATATCGATGCTTATCTTTTATGAAGACAGCTACTTACCACTTTATATTACAAAGCAGTAAACGTAGGTAATACTTATTATAAATTATACAGTGAATTTTAATCTTAAGTGCTAATTTTTTATCAAGAAAATTAATAGATGTTGATATAATAGTATGCATTTTGCCCATATGTTGCTTAATTTAAGCTAGGTTAGGAGTTATAGAATTTTGGCTGTCAAATAAATAGGGCGCTTACTAAATGTTCAGCAAATACAAAGTCTCTTAGCAATAAAGACTGGTGGTCAAAGAATAAATTTAATTTTGCTGTGTTTAATTGTTATTTCGTTTGTTTATTTTGGTATTGTTTCTTAACGTTACATATACTCCATCTTGTAATCCATTTGAGGATATATTATTGTAATTTTTTTGATTTACTAACGACATTTTTACTAACAATCATTTATATTTAACATACATTTTAAATTTTACATAGTTTATATTTAACTTGATCTTTTACCAAGTAAATGTTTTGATTATCAATTATCTTTTGATTTCTTTATTTTGCCTCCTTCTTTTTGCCAATTTAAAAAATTGGCTGGCGCCCAGGGTAGTTTACCTATTGTGTCCTGACTACTAAAAATAAAAATACTAATTAAATGCCCTTACCTACCTCGCTCCCGACTATAAAGGCTGTCGTGCTCGAGTGACGCTCTGTTTAACACCTCAGGGCGTTGCAGCTTTCAAATTTGGTACACCTGTTTTAAATGCCAAAAATAATGATAAATTCGATGAAGGGCAAAATTGGCCAGCTGAAAGGGGGTCCACGGAACCCAAACGTTTTTGTATTGGACTTTACAAAAAAATATATTCTTAATGAAAGATTATAAATTATGTCTAAACCGGAATATTTTAATACAGATTTATTTTTTGATTTATAAAAATACAAATGAAGTGCCTCTTTTTTCTACATAGTTTCCTTCAACAGAAATACATTTTCTCCATTGGTTAGGAAGCTGTTTGAACCCTTCATGGAAAAAAGAAGATGGCTGTCCCAGTAGAAAATTGCGCACGTACTGTTCGACCGCAGCATCGTCTTCAAATATTTCCCTTCCTAATGCCTCCTTCAGTGGACCGAACATATGGTAGTCACATGGGGATAAGTTTGGATTGTAAGGTGGGTGTTCAAGAGGTTGCCAGTGTAATTTAGTGCTGTATGCGGCCGCGCACTGTCGTGCAGAAGGAGGACATCGCAAATCGATTGCCGGCGTCGTTTGTTGCGATAAGCAGTCTTGACCTTATTCAACAGCTGGCAGTAGTAGGCCGCAGTCAAAACTTTTCCCGCTGACAGCCGAATCTTGGCCTTGATCGGTGCCCTTTCTCCACCTTTCCTCCACTCCTCTTGTTCTCTGGGGTATAGTGATGGATCCATGTTTCGTCGCAGGTACTGATACGATCCAGAAAAGCCTCCCCTTCTTGTTCAAAGCGACTCAGAAGTCGGTGACAGATGTCTTTCCGCACATTCTTTTGTGCCTCGCTGAGAAGACGTGGAACCCACCTTGCTGATATTTTTCTGTATCCAAGTGTGTTCAAAATAACGGTATGTACACTTTCAACACTTATATCCTCCTCTGATGCAATCTCGGTAACAGTAATGCGGCGATCGCTTTCCACAAGCTCACACACGGCTTGAATATTGTCTTCATTGACGCTGGTCGCCGGACGCCGTTTATGGCTTTGATTTTCCACTTTATCACGACCATTTCGAAACTTCCTGGCTCAATCGAACACTCCACGTGCTTGGAGTCTTTTCAAAATTTCACTGGATTTTACACCTTCGTTGGCGAGAAATCGAATAATAACGCGTTGCGCAACAGACGCTGGTCCTTTCTGTTCACACATAGCGATACTGAAATGGCGAACGTGAGTGTGAGGGCCGTGTGCATGTCTATCCTCTCCCCATTCTCCCGCCACCGATTCCCCGGCGTGCTGCGTTGCTCACGTCACTACGAGAGTTAAATATACAACATTCCAGTTTATATTTGAATGACCCTCGTATATCAAGCCAATAAAATATATTTTCCAATTACTTAAATAAAGCTGATGTAAACTTTTTTTTCATTTGACCATAAATCATAAAATAATTAATTATTTAAAAATTTTAATGAAACATTTCAAGGTACGCTATTAAAATTTAATTGAGGTAAGTGAAGAATTAAATAGAATGATTTTTTTACATGAGGATGATATATACTGGTATAAGAAAGTTATGTGCTGGCCACATCAGATAATTTTTTAAGCAGAAATTCCAAGAATGCCAAAATTATATTTTTTGTATGGGGCGTATTGGTAATTCTCGTACTTCATTAAAATTTTTTGTCAAATTCAATTTCTCAAAAACATGAGTTCACAAGATTCCCATGATAAAAAAATATACACTAAAGTCTATGTCAAATCATTAATCTTTAACATTGTTCGTACTTGATGTTTTATAGAAAGCTTCTACTGCAAGAGTTAAAAGTTTTAATTTTCATTTAGAAAAATAATAAATTCAAGATCATCATCACTTATCGTAAAATCAAAATCTGTAGTCTCACATAAAACTGACGATTTGATACATGCAACAATACTTACACATCTGCCTCTTAACCTGACTTTGTGAAAGAATACGTATCCCCGAATTATCTCAGCTCACATTACCAGGCAGCCAAGTATAACAACAAAATTATTATCTTCCATTCTTGAATTCTTAAAAATAACAATGAGGAGTAATTTTACTGACTACAGGCATGAGCCTGTAGTCAGTGAAATTACTCCTCATTTAGAGGTTAAGTGGTTAATTATGATTCCATCGTGATGACTTTTCAACTCAAGATATTGGAGCCGCGTCGCATCGAAGTCTTTGATATAAACTGTTGGTGAAGACAGTAATAATGGATCCATTGTAAGGTCATCTTTGTCAGCGAACTTGGCACTGAACAAAGTAGTCGAATAGGAGAAATAAGTTGTTTGCAAATTTTGGTATTGTATGTTGAATTACTTGAAAAGCAAAAGAGTTCCTACTCCTCTGAAGTGAACTGCTTTTCATCACCTCCTTTATCCCCTCCTCCAAAAATCACCTATTGCAGCGGTTCACCGCGTTTCATACACGTAAATCTAAAAGAATTTAAAATTTTATTTACAAAATATGCTGCCATTAAAGGCTTATTTCCATTAGTCACAGGAATAATGAAATTCAAGTAATAGGAAATTTGACTCAAGTGCGCAGCATGAATTTGCCCATCGCAATCATTTACAAGACCGATTGATTTTACTTTAATAATGCATATAGTTTAATTTTCTTAGAAACAATCTCTCCCAAAAAAAAATAAAATTAAGTCTCAAAACATGAATTATTTCTTCTAAAAAATAAAATTTGAATGGAATTATATAAGTGGAAATTTTACTCCATAAACCTTCATGATTTAATTCTTGTTTTATTGTATTCCTGTTTTAATTCTAATTGATAAAATAATGTCAGAAGTGCTTTTAAAATTGAAGGGTTTCTACCAAAAACAACAAAATTTAATTTTTGAGATATTGGTAACACCGCCTTTAGAAATATTATTTTTATGTACTAACAAATATTTCTAGCAAAAAGAGCAGCCGTCAGCGTAAATTGTATGGTTGGATTATAGGTTCTGCAAAAGCCACACTTGTCTCTGACATATGTTGTTTTTGGAAGAAATTGGGAAAGATACTACTACTGTATTAACCAGCAAAGAAAATACTGCTTTTATAAATCCCTATTATTAAACAGATCAAAAGATAGTGAAGAAGACCCAGCAGATATCGATCTTGAAGATAACAGCAGTGGCTGTGTTGATGATAAGTATCTACTTTAAAATGTACTTTTTTCTTCTTAAGAAATTTTTTTCTTATTCTAATCTAACTCGAAATTATAAAGAATGTATTTTAAAGTGTATTGTTTATTGTTTTTGTTAGTATTGAATAAAGAATAATCTCATTTTGTATCGGTAATTTAATAGTTTCATACAAAAACAAAACAAAAAAAAAATTTCTGTCGTTATTTTCTTTAGTAATCAAAGTGACTTCAATGTTCTTAAGGCTTCCTCCAACTCCAGTGAAAGCCATATTTTAAAAAATCTTATTAACAAAGATATTCAATCTTTTGCCTCTATTGAAAAGTACGTCCTTTTGACATATGCTGTTTTTGCCATAACCCCGTCAATTAAATTAAAAGAATTCTATATAACTTTAAAAGTAGGTAAAGTTTCTTTTAAACTTATTTGCAACATAATAAAGTCACTTCTCTGACGGCGGTACAGGGATCAAAACTGCGGTTTTTTATTGTAATGAACCATTCTTTCATTACTGTAAGACACCAGCTAACCCGACCTGGCCGGCGAGAGAGACAGGAGATGGATGAAGCTGCGTTTGCCCGGAACCTGCTATTCATTTCAGCACGAGTGGCCCCGTCTATTCCAGCCGAGATCGACTATAAAAGCAGCCCAAGGTCCAGTAGACGGCAGTGGGCAGAGACAACCCGAGACGTGCAAGTGGATAGAAAATTTTGTCCGATTTTAACATCTACTCGCTATCTCTATTTAATATAAGAATAGTCAAATATAGCTGTCCTAGTCCGATAAAATGGAAGGTGAAAGCAGAGGGTAGCACTTGCACTGCTGTCATTTCTGTTCTATCCCGCGCTTTTTCTGTGGTATTTATCTGTCAACTTGAAATGACGAAAGAAGTGTTTGTTATTTTGTCGTGATTTTGATGATTTCTCGTTGTATTTTGTGATATTTGTGTGTTAAAGACTATTTCTCTTCTTAAAGACTACCAATTTCATATAACTGGTAAGTTATAGAATTACAAATAATTTTATCCGCTATATCTAACTTATATATTAATCAGAAAGGATAAACAGTATTAGAAAATGTGCTAACTGTATCCTTTACTTATTTCATTCCTCATAATAAACTTTGAAATTATTTTTTGTTTGAGATGGCCACAGTCACGAATTAGATTGTGTTATGTGTGTGGTTCTTCGGAGGACGATGTGGCAAAACTTCATTATTTTCCATCAAGGTTGGAAAGGTAAATTAAGGCCTGCACTAAATTAACAACACTTCTAACAGCACAATTTTTTATGTTTTACAGGTCAAAAATTTGGCAAGAGAATATGGGTATACATTACACTGAAGAAACTTCAAAATTATAGGATATGCTCCCGTCATTTTACTGTTGAGAGTTATGTCGACCTAAGTAGTCATAGGTTGACCCGCAATGCAGTCCCCACACTTTGTCCATGTCGTCAGTTGACAACATACCAAGTGCAAGCAGGTAATATGTGTTTTACAAAATGTTGGTGGTGAGGGGTCCGTAGATATCAATCCATAGTTGTTACTAATTAGCTTGGTAGAATTATCACAGACTTTTTACTATTATTTAATTTATTCAAAATAAAGAAATATAGATTTGAACCAATAAACATGGTCGCTAATATCTATCTCATTTGACTTCAGATCTAGCCTCAAGCGAGGCCTCAACTTCAAAGAATATACCTTATGAGTTGGCGGAGGAATTTCCTAGCATGGTGAAGGCAGCTAGTGAATTTTTGGAGGAGATTCCCAGCACTTCTGTATCAGATGAGAATGTCACCGTTCGAAAACGACCGGGGAATTATTAGAATTGGGATTCCTTGGTGGTGTAAGAGGCACAATGAGGCACAGAAGCAAAATAAAAAAGATGCTCGTGAGGCAAAACGAATAAAAGAATCATAAAAAAATGGTGCTCGTGAGACAAAGAGAAAACTGAAGATTCTTTCACATAATTAGAACCTTAATATTTATAGAGCCACGTTGCGTGCCACACAATACATGATTTTTTTATCTAGCACTTAATAACATTTTAAGGTAGTCTCTGCAAGTCGAGCCTAATAAATATTTTAAATTTAATTGTAATCATTAAATAATATTCTTTTTCTGCAACCTTCTAGAAATTTAACTGTGGTCAATTTTTTAAGTGGAAAATACATATTTACAGGTCTAGCCCGCCAAAGTGACATAAGGATTTGTAAAGTCTTTACCGATTCCTTATGTCATTTTCTGTTGACAAAAAGTATCCGATAACAATTAAAAATGATTATTCCAGTCTTCCTTGAAAGTAAGTGTCTGATGTCTGTCAGTTGATTTTATATTTTATTAAAGTTAAAAAGTTTTTTGAGACTAGCAGGAACCATTGCAGAAAAAACATTGTATACAACACACCCAGAAAGTGACTTTACTGTTCTCGCCAGGGCTTTTGCAATGGAAATTGCCAGCTCGCCCTGTTAAGAATCACTTTCCGTCTTGTTGCATAAATAACTATCATGCTTTCTTGATATTTTCTGTAATATATTGACAAAATGTCCTAAATTTGCTTTTTTGTATTTTTCTGATTTTAATAAATTTTGTACAAAATATTATTACCTACCTACTTGTGTTTTGAGTGTTATGTTAATTATCCAATTCAAAAACATATTTCTTTTCAATCTTATGTTAAGCGGTTCAACAAGGTTATAATTAACCTTTTGATTAGTTTAACATAAAAATTAATTGACCTCTAGTTTTGTATTCTAACTTTAAGATAGCTTTGTTTCTGCAGCAGTTGTTGATCGTTTGTGGATCTTCAGAGATATTCACTCGGTTAGTTTTTAACTTCCAGCGAATAGAAGTATTTAAAAACAACTAATCGACTACTTCTGGTCCACAAACGATCACCAACTGCTACAGAAATAAAGCTTATAAATAATATCAATAAAGTAATAAAAAGGGGGGGTTTTGAATTTTCGCGGGCGTTTGCTTCTTGCGCCATCTACTTTCACCTTCCATTACAATCGACCAATTTAATACTGCGGATTAAATTTTAGCACTTACTTGCGCGTCTCGGGTTGTCACTGCAGTGGGCACACAGACCTCTTTTACAGCGCGGTGAGCTGAAAGAAGCGCCTGAACTGACTCGGACCTGCCGCCGTTCGTCGTTTCTGATAATAACCTGCTGAGCACATAGTGTGTGTAAACAGACCTCTCTTACAGCGCGGTAAGCTGAAAGCTGTGCCGGAACATACTAGGACCTGCAGTAGATTTGTCGTAACAACAATAACGAAGCTGAGTCCATGGCAGCCGTGTGGTCTGACATCCTCTACAGCGCGGTGAGCTGGGGGAGCGTCGGTACTTAAACACCGGGGCCGGCATCCAGAAGCCCGGAGACGTTGTTTGTCTAGCCGTCCACAGCACTGTCTATCTCTCCCTCATGTTCCCGTCAAGAAGAATATTTATTTAATTATACCCTGATATGTTCACCACAGTTAAATAGAATAAAACCATTTATTTTACCAAGGCTCCGACTTTTACTTATTAACAGTAACTGAACCCTGTAATTATATCTCCAAACCAGCTACCCAGGCAACAGACGTTACATTATGTTGCAAATAACATTGAAATAAACTGCACCTTCATCATATGAAGTCTCACGGAATTTAGCAAATAGGTGATGCATTGACATCACAATAATTTAGTAAAATAAGTGATCTTTTCTACCAAAATAAAGATAAATAGAAATTTGGTAACGACACCGCTTTAATAACCACTAATTGTGAGTTTAACCCATTCGGTCGTAAAACTGGAAGAATAAATTCTAAAATTACTAGCGTGAATCGATTCTAAAATACCAAGAAGAAAATGAATAAGATGTACAGGAAACAACTGCTCAACAGACAAAAACAGAATTAAACCAGCAAGACTTGCAGGTTTAATTCAACGCAGGTCGGGGCTTTTGTCCGCTGAGTAGTTGTTTCCTGTAAATGTTATTCAGTATATAGTTTAGCCCACCAGGCTTAGAGGTCACAGCTCTTGGTACCTGCTTTGCAGGTCGCTATCAGTCACTAAGACATCAATGATGTCTGACGGGTAGTAGCACAGACCACCAGAGGGATACACTTATAACTCACTGTCAAGAAGAAAATGTTATGACAGTTACTACTTTTGTGGGAGTAAGCAGAGTTCAATTAAATGGCACACGATAAATAAAATATAGACATGAGGTGGGTTAGAACTTTTGATAAGAAACAACAGGGAAGTAGTTTCCGCTAACACCAAAACACTGACCACTGCACTCGAACCGAAAGTTTTACTTTTAGTCATTTCCAGACGATGCTGACTTAGTTGTTGAAAATGGTATCAAGTGCAATGGTATCAATGGCAATATTAATTATTTTGGTGTTTGTGAAAACTATCTCAGTGTAAATAAGATATAATTTGGATTTAAATAAATCGATTAAATGGATACAAACAACAATTATATTCAAAACGTCAAAAAAAATGGAGAAAGAATATAGAGAAATCCTCATTTTAACTATAACTTTTTAATGACCTCCAAGTGTTTATTGTAAATTTGAGGTAAAAATTAAGTACCTACTCCTTTTGTTAAAACAATAACATAATGAAGTTGATTTAGTGATAATATATATCTTAAAATAAATATGAAGAGTATATTAATCAACGAAATTTTTTCATTAACGTTAGTTTTAAAATTATTTCTAGGCTTTAGTTGTAATTTGAAAATTTACAGAGAAATTATATAATGGCAAACGTAGAAAATGTTGTAGGTGAGTGAAACTTCTAAATATTGTATAGTGCTATGTTCCTACGGACATTTTTATTAGGGATGTCTTTTATTTTTAACCTGAATTTTTTTTTCTGAAATTAAAAGAAAAAGTATTTATAAAATTATATTGAGAGAGTTATTCTAGAAAGGTGGTATGAATACTATACTGAATTTAATAAAAGTCAGCTTATAAAATAAAGGGCGGAATATATGTATTTAAATTCAATCAAAATATACACACATATATGCATCATTTTTATTTAAAATGTGCAATTATATACATTTATTTGGCCAAATATGCAATAGTATGCCGTTATTTAACATGTAAAATTACTTTACAAATAGACAAACGTTGATTTTGTAGAAAATATTTATTTCGAGAAAAACTAAAATAAAAGATATAAGATAAAATAAAAGAAAATTGTAAAAATATTTTAATTTGAAATTGTATTGTAGGAATTTATAATTAAATACTTTCAAAATTTTCCAATAAAAATGATTGTCTCCTGTCAGTAAATGTATGTTTATATCTAGAAAAGGTTCTTCCAACATCTACCGATGTAATAGGACAGTATCGCAATTTGGGTAGTAAGCTATAAGGCCAAGGTGTAACTTCGTTGAATGATGACGCAACAAAATGACTATTTAATGGCTGTAAAGATTTGAAACCTTCATTCTTTTTTACAGTAGCATCTAATTTTTTTTAACTTTAATACCTACATCACAGAAAATCTTTTTTATAAGATTCAACAAAATTAATCGATTAGCTTAAACGTAAATTTCTACTTTCTAATGAAACTCTTATATCTGGTATAAAACTAAAATTAATTTTAATGAAAACAAGTTACTTAGCTACATCTGCATTTTTCAGCATTAATTGATTTTGAACTACACACTGCGAGTTGTCTTCTATCTAGAATTATTTCCTTAATAGCTTCAAAATATTTTCGTAGAATATTGCGGCTTTAATCCATGTTCCCCACCGGGTAATTACGGGTTCCGGAGGTAAACTAACTCCTTATACATCTGCACTCTCAGAGGTACTTTTAAAAATACTTTTATTACATTTGCAATTAGTTTGTTTACCAAGGGATATTCAGTTCTGACGGTTTCTGCAACTCTGTTTATCCCATGTAGAAGACAAGTGACATGCACCATATTGGGATAAAATATTTTTTAAGTTTTGTCCCACTTTTACCATATACGGTGCTACATCAGACAAAAACACCAAGAACTTTTCTGCTGGGATTGCATTTGGCAAGAAAAATTCTGACAAAGACGATTGAATAAAACGGGTAACGGTCACATTGTTAGTTTAGTCTTTTGAGGCTATTAAATATGGTTTGGTTGGATTATTTGCTTGTAGGACTCCAACAATAAGATGTGCGATATATCGACCACAAGTATCTGTGCTTTCACCGACAATAATATAAAAACTGTAATTCTTAAGTGAAACTTTCCTGTATGACCGTTTTATATACTGCATTCACATTCTTCTGTCTTATAGTAGATTCATCAGGGATGTTTTGGTGACAATATTTTTTGTAAAAATTCTTTGAATTGGGTATTTTGAAGCTTTTTAAAGGAATGTTCGCTGCGACTAAAGCTTTGCATAAGTCTTGATGATACACCTCCGTTTCACTTTAGTTGCCGACATTTTGAAATGTGGTATTCACAGACTGCTGAACGGGCTTAAATTTAATTTTTTGCAATTTGGCTTTATATATAGATGTTTTCAAGTGTAGCTCCACTTGGAACTTCTTTTCACAGACAATCTGAAACAAAAAATCATTTAAGTGTTAATGAATAGTTCAAACACAACCATCATTTAAGTTCAAACTGCATGTCAATAGATAGAAAATAAAAAGATAAGATAGGGAAGTGAAAGCCGTTACAGCTTTTCTTATACAGCTGGTCAAAACATAATAAATGGAAAATCTCAATCGTTGAATATCTGAAAATTGATCTGTTTTGAAAAATAAAACAGTAACGTAAAAAAAATGTTAGGTACTTTCACGATGTTTGCGCAAGCTTTTCAAATTACTTTATCTCCACTAAGCTCCAACTCAGGAACATGTTTAATCCAAGAAGTTTTTGGCATTTTAGACATTTTGAAACGAAATAAATATTCTCAAAAACTATTTTCACACTGAACTCTATCTACAAACTAAACTGGCAGTATCTAGTAAGGCTGGGAATTTTCCAGATTTTAGTATTCGAATATTCGAATATGCAAACTATTCGGATATTCGAATATTCGGATTATTCGAATAGGTATTCGGATTATTCGGATATTCGAATATTCGGATATTCGAATTATTCGAGTATTCGGATATTCGAATAATTCGAATTATCGAATACCTATTCGACTAATTCGAATACTCGAATAATCCGAATTAATCGAATAGGTGTCCGAATAATCCGGATCCTCGAATATTCATTATTAATAGGTATAGCACTGAATACTAGTGAATAGTGAATACTATATTTGACTATTTGGTTGGATAGACCACAATAATAGTCGTGACGTAATCCACTAAGCAGGCAATTTGTTGAGCTTTCCCGGGTTTCAAAAAGTAAATAATCTTATTAATTGGAGTTCGTGCAGTCAGTAGTACTAATAAGTCAACATCTTCACCAACAACGATAGTTGTATTTACTGTATTGGATTGTTCTATCGCTGTTTCAATTATGAGTACATCAGCGTCATTATCAGCTTGTTTCACTAAAATATTAGCAGTTGTAAATTTTTCTCATAACATAAAAATGAAGCGAGACTTGTTATGAGTATTTACAAGGAATTGTTGTTGGTTTGTTGAAACTGTCATAAATTGATCAAAAACGACATCAGAAGATGAAGATGTTTTTGTAGTTCAACGACGTTGTTTTGCAGCTTTAATGTTTCTCTTATAATCAGTATAACCATCAAATACTATAGTCACTCTATGACCAAAATGTCTATGTACATACTGAACGTATTTATCAAAAATAACGTTGAATGTTTCTTCTCGATCCCACACAAGGCTGTGTAATAGACATCCTCCATCGATGATGTAAGTAGCATTTATGTTGTCAATTTCAATGTTCACTGATTGAAAGCAATCGTAAATAGCTGATTTCTGTGTTTTACGTATTCCAAATGCATCGAAGAGTGATAATAGGTAGGGGGCTAATTTATATTCGAAGAATTTTTCAATTTCATCCTTAAATGTCTTAGTAATACTCATACGTTGAAATAATAATACAGGGTCTATAGATACTTTTTCATCATGAACTTTTATGGTGCTGCTCATAGTTAAAGGACGAAGTACTTTATCAGCGAGTTTTAATTTGATATTATTGAATGTTTTTCCTGTCATTTTAGACATAGAAGCAATCCCAACTTCACGTGCTTTATGATAGTTAATTTTATTATCACCGACGACTCCACTGGCAATTGATATGATTTCTTTAACCTCAGGGAAATGATCATGTGATGAAAACCACTCAAGAAGTTTTTTAATGTCTTTAGCATATTTTTTTACTCGTGAATCACTTGCATGCTGATCTGTTGTATCCATTCTAACATCAGCGAGATCTTCCAATCCTTCACATATAGTATTCATTGCATGCATGCCATAAACCTATTTATTTATGATACTCTCTTTCGCACTTCTTCCTCGAGAAATACCTCCATCTGTCTTCACTGGTTTCATCATTTATTGCTCGATCACCGTATCCGTTGAACTTCCAGAATTTAGTTTATCAGAACGTCTAACAGTGAAAAATCTTTCTATAAACCTTTGGTAAACACTAGGATTAAGTAAGTTCTCTAATTGTAGCATATCTTGGAGATATAAGTGCGCAGACTTATCATAAGGAAAATGTCCTGATGCGTGGAAATAAGGAAACATTTCTATAATGCTGTTCAAATGAGCTTGAAAATTTCCCATACGTTCAGCTCTTATAAATTCCTTTGCAATCGACAGCTTATGAAAATATTGTATCCATAGTTTTGCTGTAGGTCCTCGTTCTTCATATTCTTTTAGTTTTTGATTGAACTGATAAAGTAATTCTTCAAATATTTCATCACCATTTTCAATATCATTAGATATATGAAATAGTGTTATTTATTACATTCTCAATAGTAATATTAAGATTTGCAACCATTTCGTCATCAATAACAAGGTCTTTTGATACTATTATTGCTAAAGTGAGCTGAAGTAACATATGAGCTCTAACAGCTCTCGCGTAAGCATGGCCATTGAGCATTTTTTTCTAATGACTTGCATAAATTAACGAAAGCACCTCTTGTATGCCATTTTCTTGCATAATATAACCGATTGATCCAAAAAATGACGTAAGTAAATGAAATCCTCCAAGTCTTATTATGATCTTCGATAATTCAGATCCTTCAGGTGCTGTAGATACGATTTCTCGAGCGTTTGCATACAGAGGTTGATCAAAAGTAATAATGCATACTTCGTAGCCATAACATTTTGCATTTTATAAAGCACAAAGTAAAGTTGTGTATATAGTACTGTAGTTACTTGTTGGTTGAGGAATGAATGGTAAGAATGAAATTTTGGATTTCGAAAAATTCATATTACTTGTTAAACGTTCAATATAACCATTCCAACTGGGTAACGATAAATTTTTCCATTTACCATAGAACAATATCACATCGACTTTTTTGAGTAAAGATGCTGGTACTTCACTTTCATAAGCAAAATTTTGCACATTTATTTTACTATAACCTACTACACCATCATTGTGATAGATTAATATTGGCACATGAGCTTTTGCCGCGAGCAATTGGAGATATCGGTCGTAAACATTTAAAAATAAATTCGGCCGAATGGCATCCTGACCACAGCCTTAGAAAAAACACCTTTTTTTCAGCTGTATTTTTAATTCCTTTTTGTTCTGTTGTACCATCTTACGCAAATATTTACTACATATCATTCTTCTTTTTAGCCGCACATTTTGAGGACGCTATTACTGCCACCGGTTTTGGTAAATATAACATATTGCTATTATTAACCCTCGTACCTCCAGCACTTTCACAAGTATTTGAAACTGCAGCATTATCATACGTATTTCCAATAGCACAATGTGATTTGGATTTATCTTTGGAGGATAAAGGACTTTTAAATGCAATAACATTTGCAGGTAGGATAAAATGTGAATACTTTTATAATGAAGCCATTACATTATTTGTAATGTTAATATATATTTTTATTTAATTTAATTAGATATAAACAGAAATGGTAGTGTCATAGCTGTTCACTTCACAAGTTGAGAAAGTGATAACAGGCTTTTTGCTGCTCAGGAGACCACGATAATTACGATGATACTACTTGAAGGTATGAAACTAATCAGTCCCAAGAAAATCGTTATTTGATAATTTAATTTGGCTTCTCCACTAATGTGGATGTTTGGATGGCTTTCCACAATATGATTCGGAAGATGAATATCTGACTTTTAATGGAAAAATAGATTCTCATTGAATTGAGTTATGTAATAGTAACTGGGGATCTTAATATAGATACCTCAGATAGCAAAATAGAATATGAACTTTTGCTAGATATCTTTAATATATTTATATTAAAGTATCTTGTCAACTAACCTACTAGAAAGGATACAATAATATATTTCCCATCCTTCTCATCTATTGACTACATTATTACCAACATGCATGATGCAAATTGTTTACTACTTGATTCATATATCTCTAATCGTAAGGGCCAGTTATTATCACTGAATATAAAAAGCTTGACAGATCAAAAAATGTTATAAAAAAATGTGTTGAAGTTGTTCGTATCAGAATAATAAATATGTTGAGCTTTGCCTTTTTAATAAAAGCCAAAACTATTTGAGCAGCAGTTTGATAATATTGATAATTTTTCATGTATTTTATATATTATCTCGATTTTATATGCCCCAAAAAAGACAATAAATTTAAAAACGAAAATTAAACTGTAAAATGGAAGAAATGATTGTATTAATTTTAGGGATGCTAACAAGTGGTTTCTTATGGGGATACTTAAGTGATACGTCAGGAAGGAGAAGAGTTATGGTAATTGGCTATTTCTTGTGTGGATTTGCAGCTATGATTGCTTCTTCTTCACAAAACTCTACTATGTTAATAACGGCAAAATTTTTTGGAGGATTTATGTTAGTATTAATAAAACATCTTTTAAAAATAAGATTAAAATAGTAATAAGTTCTTGCAATAATAAATTGAAAACCGTCGAAGTGTGTAAATCCCCCAAGTAGTAAAGTATTCGGTGTCACTAATAATTCAATTTCTTTCAGCAGCGATCCTTATGCACCAGAATCGTTCTACAACTAACGTATCCATTTCTTTCTTCCCAACAAATCAGACTGAGTATCTTTCAATAAATAACACAGGCCTACGATGGTAAAATTATCTTAATCTAATAGGTGAGTTTTATAGATTTTTGTGTGTTGATTATAGGAAAAATAGTGAAAAAATCCATCACGTTTGGTTCAACTAATTTAATGGTAATTTGTTTGTATGATTATAAATACTTATTAGTCTTTTTAAAGTAGGCAATAATTTAAAAATATAATATGAATCAGTAAAAAGATATTTAACAGAAAATAAAAGAAAAGATTCGCAATTGGAATATTTTGAGGTACACCTTTGGGTGATAAGTAAAGAGGAAGATGAAAGATTCCATCAGGATATTATAGAAATAGAAAGTAGATACCAGGGAAAAGAGAATGTAAATATGATTGCTGACTACTGCTGGATGCTTAAGAGAAACGACCTGTAGAACACCCATAAGAGGAAAAGTACCAAAATAAGATTTGAAAGTCAGTGACAAGATACCATAAAGAATCATAATAATTTTCAGTGAACTTTAAAAGCTTTTTGGATCATGCTTAAGTAGATTTTAGTTGTAATTCACTTGCCAAGACTTTGTATTTTTACGACTTTAACACGTCGACTGCTGTGCTAAAAAATTAGAAATAAATTTATCTACATAATATTTCCAGAGATATGTAACTTATTTTCTCTTGTATGCGGTATACATCTCCTGGGGCATGTGAGCATTTATAGTTTCAAGGCGGAAATATTTTTTAACATAAATATTACATTAATAGGTAGTTTAGGTCGTGATATTCCTTCAGTTTGAACAGTACATGTCTCCGGCGATTAGATTCGCATAATAGTAATACACTTTTCAATAAAAATATTGTATGAAGTGTTTGAAATCATACTACTTTTATCAACTTTTTTATTTATTTATTTTATTCGTTTATTAACATGTTTACAAAAACTAGCAAAATATGGATAATATACTTAAATATGATCTTTATTGAAACAGGTTAAGCAATAACCAGGCTGCCCTGGACAATCCAAACAAAGGCTTATTACTCGACGAACTTTCTTGTCAGCTTAGCGACTGGAGAGAGTTTCGCCCAACATTCTATAGCAACATTTGCACGGCTTTCGTTTTTTTCTTCCAGCACCCTCAGATGTAGTAAATATATGGATTATTTTTTTAGGAACTGTACTTTCTAGAATCATATTCTCTGATGGAAGTGCAACAAGCGAATAAAACAATTGTCGTTTGAATTCTGTGACACTAAGTATTCTGCATGATCTTGTATTATATGTTATTCAAGCATTTACCACTGCTATACCTAATATAATCTCAAACATTACTTTCCTGCAATATGAAAAACTATTATAAAAATTATTGGCAATTTTATCAATATATCATTCACCTATCCCACTTAATGCTCCTATGTAATATTGTATGATGTGATTACATTTTGTCTAAAAATTCGAGCCCTTTTTTAGCTGCATTATAATCAATGATGCATTTGGGTTTCATAACATCCTCGCCTTTTTTTCCCGGTCGCAATGAGTAACTCATCATGAGATGAGTCGCTTGTAATAACTGAAACTGACTTTTGTACATCCATTTGATTATCTTTATACAGGGTGTCCCAACCAAAAGTAGGCACTCTGAATAACTTTGGAGATAAAAATTTTTTTGAAAAATTGGTGAAACACGTTGACCTTGTTTCCAAGGGGGACATATTTTAATGTAATACTTGTATACCTATCATCATCCATCTACCCTACACGGCAACCCCTCAAAAAATTCAAATGGCAAAGGGGGTCGAGTGATACATTTTTTGAAAAGTCATTCAATTCTCTACATAACTGTGTATTTTTTTAAACTTTTATCGATTCGTTCCTGAGAAATAATTGTTTCATTATTTTAGGCTCGGGAAATAAAAATAAAAGAAGCAGTTTAAATTATCTATAGCAAAATGTGGGGGTGCCCCATCCTGTTGAAAAAAACAGTTCGCCCTCTAAAAGATTATGAGTCTTCTTCGAGGATTTGGGTAATCATTGGGTCGATGTTATTTTCTAACAGATCGAGGTACGCCATTTAAATTGTCAAGAATAAAAAGCGGCCCGACAATGTGATCCCCTAAGATGCCAGCCTTTAACTTCTGAGGCCTTTGGGTATGAGTTTCCATGAACAAATGTGGATTGGTTTCACTCCAATACCTACAATTGTGCCTGTTTACCTCCCCATGTAACTGAAATGTCGATTCATCAGAAAAATACGTATTGTACAATAGATTGGCATTACCGTTTAATTGTTCACTAAAAATTTCACAAAATTCAAACCGACGCGACGATCGGAATCATCTTCGTTTAATTCGTGTACCAATTTAAATTTATATGGATGAAATTTGTGAGCCTCTACAATTCGATAAACACTGCTTCGTGATACACCGGAAGCCTCAGCTACTTTCCTGATCGATTGAGTATTATCTATCTGCAAATGACCCAGAACTGCCACTTCGACTGATTCATTTTTAATCGGTCGCTGAAGTTCATGCTTTTTGTTTCCTACAGAACCTGTTTCCATAAATTTTGTCAATAATTGTAAAACATACTGAGAACCAACTTTTCTATCTGGGTGACTTCTATTGAATATGCGCTCCGTAGCTCTAGCACAACTATCGTTTTTAAAATAAATGCTGACAATTTCTATTCTCTCCTGAAGGGTTTAAACCATTTTTAAAACTCACTCTGGTAAAATGTATCTCGATTTAAAATTGATTGTGAACAAATTAATGTTCATGGACTATCAAATACTTATGAGTCTTTTATTATTCTAAGTGTTTTTTGTCGAAAAAATTCGTGTTGATTTGAAAGCACTAAAAAATGTAGTTTTTTTATATATTCCAATACCCAGTGCCATGTATTTTAGATTTTTTAAACGATTTCGATTGTGTGTAATCATCAAAAATAAAATTATTTTCCTAATCGATAAAAATTTTAAAAAAATACACAGTTATGTAGGGAATTGAAAGACCTTTCAAAAGATGTATCACTCGACCCCCCTTGCCATTTGAACTTTTTCAGGGGGTGGCCGTGTAGGGTAGAGGGATGATGATAAGTATACCAGTTTTACGTTAAAATATGTCCCTCTTAGAGACAAGGTCGACGTGTTTCACCAATTTTTCAAAAATTTTTTATCTCCAAAGTTATTCAGGGTGCCTGCTTTTAGTTGGGACACCCTGTATTATTCCTTTCTTGTCCAAAAACATCTCTTCATTTTTTGCCGAAAATCTTAAGTCTTCTATTTATCCTCAGCGTATCACAGTATAACATTTTCTCACGATGTAAATTTTCAACAAGAGGTATACTTGAATAAAAGTTAGCGGCATATAAAATTCTCCCGCTCTTGCTACTTATTGCTTCAAGCATTTAATGTTTGTATAGTTGAATATTTGTATCGGTCGTTTGGTTATTTTAAGATGGAATAAATTTCAGTAATAGGAGATACCTATCTCGGCTCATTACACTTGAAATAAATTTGTTAAAATATAATTTGTCCAATACAAATTGATGTGTGGTACTTGTGTTAATCTCATTGCAATTGTTATGTATAGAAATGCCCTAATTTCACTTTTATTCGTTTCTCGCCACAAATTTATCTTGATTTCCTTGAATGGTGTGTATTTAATTGCTGGGCGGCGTAATTGTTAGTTTCTTGTACAACAATGTCTACATAGAACATCTTCGGTAATAAAATAATTGAATATGTCTACTGGTTTTGTGATTCTAAATAAGCATCAGCAAATGTACTTTTTTCAGCATGTAAATCAAAGTTTAATATTTTATCATGGCATTCTTTAATTATATGCTCTTCGTCCCTTTCTCTTGGGCTATTTTCATCCTCGGTTGGAAGATTACTTTCAATTTTATCATCAGAATCACTGTCTGATGAATCAGGTATATAATTTTTGTCCAGTATAGATTCGCCACTACTAAACGGTTCATCATTGCTTGAGTCCTCCATTTCAACCATTTGATTATTTCTCTGTTCACTGTCACTATTCTCCATTTCAGTCAATTCTCGATCGATTTCTGGATCTTGTGAAATTTCGTCATTACTTTCATCTTCATTTTCATTTAGCATCGCGTTTTGTTTAGTCAAATCAAGCATATATCTAGTACGCTTAGACATCATTATGACAGAGCGTAAACTTATTCAAACGTGCACACAAACTAAACAAAGATATTGCATTCACATCATAATGTAAAGACTGAACTATTCATTAAGTATCGGCACATCTTCGTACAAGCTTCTGGGAATATGTATCACATGAATGTAATACAAACAATTTCTGTGCCGTATATGTCCCAGAAGGAATGTAACAAATTATTACTACTACATGAAAATGTTGGAAATGTCATTTCATTTGCTATTTGTATCATTGAACTAAGCTGCAGATGTTTTTATTGCAGCCGCATATAATGGCAAACTAGTACATTTTACCACCGTATAATTATTATAAGCAATATATATCGCCGAGGATACATATCGCTGTCAACGTGTTAATTAAGAATAATCTTATTTTGCGTAATTTATTTAAATCTTAAGACCTTTTATTATTGTGAATATATCTTAACTGGTGGAAAAAATGAAAGTTATATTTAAAATCAGCACTAAAAACAATATAAAGTTCACCTAATTGTTTAAGACAATTTTCAGAAAATTTATTTTTGCAGGCCTGTGTAATTATTACATTTTTGCAAAGAAAATATCTTGAGATGAACCGCTTCTTTTAAAGAACAATACAGTATTTTTGATTATATATTCAGAGTACAATGTATAAAGAACTTCAATCCGATGCGATCCCTGAAAAAAACTTACATAATTTTATAAAAAAATGTTAAATGATTTGTATAATAAATATGATAAAAAATATTTGTTGTCAGGTTCACTGGGCCATATGCAACTACTACAACTTATTTATCAGAATTTCATGCATCTAAATACAGAGCTAGGATTCAATTGGCTAGAGGAATAATTATCACCTTAGCATCAATGGTTTTACCTCTGCTAGCTTGGGTAGTGTTACCAAAAAATATTAATTTTACTTTATTTGGACATTTCGGTATTTATTAGCTTTAACAATAATTCAGATAATATATTTTATGTAGTCTAATTACGTTTTCAGATGTTCATGCTTGGAATGTGTTTCTGTTTATTGGTGCTTGGAGTCCAATAACAAGTAGTGTGGTATTCTTCTTCATGCCAGAAAGTCCAAAGTTTTTAATGACTGATGGAAGAAACGAGGAAGCTATAAAAGTATTTAGAAAAATCTACACAGTAAATACAGGAAAAACAGCTGATTCTTACCCCGTTAGTTTATTTTTGTGACCTATCACCTTGCTGAAATCTAAAATACATATTATAATATTCACCATATTATTAAGTAAATTTTGCTAATTATTTTTTTCTACCTCTTGCAAAAAACATCGTAGATTTAAACAACTACTTTCCAAACTATTTGCTAAACACTGAATATTAGATTATAAGAAGATATTATACATATTATGTTCAGTCCGACTGACTTAATAATGTTAATTTAATTATAACTATTTTGTTCAATAAGACCAAAAATAAATATAACAAAATTACTCACCAATACAACAATCACTGTAAAACTTTAAAACATTCACAGACACATATTTCTGCATCTTTGCATAGTTAGTGTAAGTTTTTCAATGCCCTGAAAGAAACTGGGAATCTTAGTAATCCTAATGTAGTAAATAACAATGGCTTCAGAGAACAGATTAATTAAAATCATATCAAGGAAAATCCCCATAGAATTAGAATAATTTAAAACAACTTAGGTATCCTTCTTGTAAAAAGTTGTAATCAAATAAGGAATGAAATGGAAATATAATGACAAAATTTTTGCTAATTATTACTTTCCAACTTTTACAAAAAACTTTATTACAGGTAAATTTAACATATATCTTTTTAAACAACTACTTTTCCTACGATTACTGGTTTAAATAACAGGTCCTTTATCTCACAAACTCTTTATTAATGCTACCGGTTTCGTGATATTTATACTAAAGTATTACCACATCTTCAGGCAACAAGACTAAAAATTGTTAGAAAACATTAGAAGAAAATAAATTGAAGAAAAAAATTGACGAATATAAGGTTAAAATTGTAAATATAAAACTTACGTTAAAATACAAATATACAAAGATTTGTCCACATATAAAAGTAATATACAGCCAAACAACAAAATACATTACTTTCAAAAAATTAATTTTAGACTGTAAAGTTAAAAAGTTAAAACAAATTAAACTGTCTACAATATATTATCATCTGTTCATAGACTTGTGACAGGTGAATGTGGGGACCTCTATCTTAAAATACATATAAAGTGGTCTTTCAGTTATATGTCACCATGTGAGGTTTCTTAGTACTATATTTAATAAGAATTAATTGAAAGTACATCTAAAATTCAAAAAATAGCTCAACAAAACCGCAACAACCAACACTCAAACCCCAAAAAACTCTTCTTTTTGCAAAAATAAGTTCCGGATACCGGGCGTTAGCCACCGCGGTCCCGGTGAGCTAGTTTTATTGTAAAAACAATTATTGATGGCACAACACAAAACTAAAAACTATGTGGAGTTACCGAGCAAACATCAGAACAAAACTGAAAAAGTCGAAGTGGAATCAGATGTTACCTGTGAATTGAGTGATGTAACTGTGTTTGACTTGATATATCGAAGGATTTCTAAAGACTCCAAGTTATTAAGTAATCCGCCTCTATTAGCCAAGTGTAGTACCTCAAAACCAGTCTCTTGATTAAATGTGTGGCTCTCATTGAGTAAGTGTTCGGCAAACTGTGAAAAACCCGTTTGCAACCTGAAGCAATAAATATTTTGTACACAATAAAGATGAAATTCCATTACTGGACAAATGTGGAGTATATAAGCTTAACTGTAACGACTGTAATAGTATTTACGTTGACAAAACATACAGAAATTTCAAAACAAGATTAAAAGAACATCTTAGATGCTCCACCCTCTATACAAAAATTTCCCCTTGAAGATTCCGCTCCCGGCGCCAGTGTTAAGTGCAACACACTGTATAACATCCTGCAGCTTCTTTTACCATCCGTATGTTTTCTGGCACTAAACATTTACCACTCATAGGTTATTAATATTAATTAACTTTAGAATGATAAATTATATCATCCTTTTACCACAGAACTACAAAATAGTGATTTACAGTCTACTAATAATAAAAACAATTTCATAATACACTTTTTAGATTAAAGCATTAATTGATGAACATGTACAAAATGGAACAAATGCAAAGGAAAACGTATTAAAACGAACCGTCAGTAAGGCTATTGTACAGAGACTTTATCAAATGAAACCACTATTTTGTCCGCCGCATATTCTAAAATTGCTCCATGTGTCTCTTAACGCTTGTGTTCTTTTAATGAGGTGAATTTCACAGAAACAACTTTATAATTTCTGTAGAATTTTTTCTTTTTTAGTTATTTTACTTTGCTGTTATGGCTTCCACAACTATTTCAATCAATAAATGACTACAAATTTACCCACAATGGCTCCAGTTCCAGCATATGTGAAATGATATCTGATTTAACACAAGAAAATACTTCAACGGCATCCTCTTGTGTAGTTGTAAGTGCTTTATCGTTCTCGACGCTATATTAAAATTGCTGTAACTGTTTTTTTTTTAGAATTTGGAAAATTCTGAAGTATATATTAATTCAACAATTGTTACAGTCAGTACTGTCGTATCCTACGTATTTGCCGCGCTGTTTGTTAACTTGTTAGGAAAGAAAAGACTTACAAGTATATTTCAACAGCTTTAAAAATTTTTATAGTTACAAATTTTTTGTTTTAGTTGTTATGACATTTATTTCTGGTTGTTGTGCCATGTCTATATATTTTGCTCAAAATTCGGAGGCACTTTTAGTATTATCTGCAATATTTTTATCTTTCACCGTAGTGTGCACCACTATTATAATAGCAATTACCTTAGAACTGTTTCCAACTAATTTAAGGTAAGTTTCCTTTACGCCATCACCAGTTGCTAACAAAATACGAGGTCCAGAATGAACAAAATAGGGTCTAGAGTAATATAAAATTTTTATGCTTTCTCAAAGTGCTTTCTATGGATCTATAATAAAAGGGATCAAGTATTATATCGTTTGTTGTGTTGTCACTTGAAAGTCACATTCTAACAACCTCTTCGTGAATAAACAAGCCATATTGTCATTACGTAATGGATTAATGACCACTCACTGTGATGTGCTGTAATTTATTCAATATTTACTTAGTAATGGAAAGTATATCTGAAAGACTATTTAAACAATAATTTTATCAAATAACTTAATACATGCTATTTTATATGATTTATTTGATTAAAAGTTTTTTACTTCGTGTAATATGTACTGTGATGAAAATATAATTTTATAAGGTAAAGACGATCTGCTGCAAGAAAAAGAGTACTGTAGGGAACATTGAAGAATTGAATGTTTTCGACTCTCTTTTTTGGGATTTAACTGACTGAATATTTTGTTGATCACTATATGATTATCTTATTTTAGAAAATCATGCAAATCAATTTGTAAAATTAATACTTAAGCTCAATTTCAAAATAATAATGAGTTATGGATGTTCTAAATTTTGGACATAAGTATGACTAGGATGAAAATAAACTAAGATTATTTCAATCAAAAATCAATAATTACTTTCTCATACCTAATATAAGAAAGTATAGTGATCGTGATTTTTGTTGACCTTGAGATTTTGATTGATATTATGTTTTGAACCCTCCTGATTATTGCTGAAAATTCCCTAATATGGTCATGAACGATGATTTCATAAAAAATGTGCTTTAAATGATGTTAAAACCTGAATATTATTAATTTCTTATTACAAATTTTTCATAATTTTTACATTTTACATAGATGTGATACACATTCGACTTTAAATTACATTGTCAACTAATGTTGCAATTTTTTTAACGATCAAAAAATTAAATAATTTTTAGGTCGATGGCACTTTCTATACATTTGATGAACGCTCGACTGGGATCGATACTTGGCAATATACTTTTTCCAATTTTGCTTCGTACAGGATGCGCGCCACCTTTTCTCTTCACTGGATCAGCTGCTATTGGTATGAAATGAGATTTATATGCTCCCATTAATATTAAAAATTAATTACCGTTATTTTACTTTTTAGTTTCTACATGTTTATCTATTTTATATACAAATACTGATAACAAAGCGCTACAATAAAATATACTTACAAGTAGTTATTGTATTTATGTATTTTTTTTTTTTTTTAATAAAATTTTAATATGGTTTTGTCACATTTTTTTAATCATTTATTTAACACCAGCCCATTTCCGCTACCAAGGCTAATCACCGACTCCAGGAGATGAGCTACCCTTAGCCTGGAAATTTTGCCGAACCTTTTCATTGTGGAAGACTAGGGAACTTTTACTTGTCTACTTGTCGTCATATAGGCAAGGGACCATCATATATAAACACCAGGTAGACCTACTTAAATCAAGGATTAATTATGGGGAACACAAAACATAAAAATATAAAAGTATGTCATCTTAATGGTTGTTCTTTAGCAACAGGCTTTTTAGAATTACAGAAAATTATCTTTAACAACTCGTTGGATGTTGTGACGGTCTCTGAAACGTGGCTCTCAAATGAAGTTATGTCCAGTACTGTGGACATTAGGGGATATTCTTTATTTCGTAAAGACCGCGCAGGTAGAGGTGGGGGTGTAGCAGTGTACGTTCGTGAAGAACTTAAATGCCAAGTAATTCAATTTGACTTTGATATTGATGAAAAGGGTATCGAGAATTTATGGCTTAATCTAAAATTTCAGAGTACAAATTTAGTTATTGGTACAATTTACCGTCCTCCCACAGTAAACAACTCAGATTTAATCAGTCTTATAGACAATATATTACCTTTTCTATTACCTATGTATCATAACATTGTTGTTTTGGGAGATTTCAACACGAATTTTTTTAATGTTGGATGTGTCGAAGCACTCAGATACTTTGAGTGCTTCAACACATACAGTTTCACGAGCTAATTAGTGTACCTACAAGAATTACCCAGTATTCTGCAACTTTGATTGATCAAATTTTTATAAATAAAATATTTCTTACTTTGCTGGGACGCTTAATGCTGACTTGGTTACTGAACATATGTTAATTTTCTGTGAATTGCAGTTATCGATCCCTAAGTATGCGCAAAAATATGTTACATATAGAAACTTTCATGATTTTAACTACAATAATTTTCTTTCTGACTTACAATCAATACCTTTTGATGATGTTTTTTACTTGCCCTATATCTAGGATAAGTTAACCTTCTCACTAATTTTATTATAAATTTATTCGACATTCATGCACCTGTATGTACGAAAAGAGTAAGTAAGCCGCATGCTCCTTGGCTAACTGATACGATTAAACTGATGATCAGAGATCGTGAGAAAGCTCTGTCAAAATATAAAGCCTATAATACCCCGGCAAATTGGTCTAGTTATAAAACAAAGAAACAGTGCTAAATGCAATTCGTAAAGAAAAAGCAGCGTATCTTTCGTTTTTAGAGGGGCAAAAATCCTCAGAACACCTGTGGCGTGCGCTGAGAACTATGAATGTTTATACGAGTGATAATAAAAATTCGCTAAATTCCTTTTTAAAGCCAGACCTGGTCAATGACCACTTTTTATCGATTTTTAACGATAATGCTTGTCCAGAAAATGTTGCACATTTTAACTCAAACACATTTAATGAAAACATTACTTTTAAGTTTAATCTAGTTGATGAATCTACTATAATAAATGCAATAAATGGTCTCAAATCGAATACAAGTGGTATTGATGGTATCAATCTAAATATGCTATTACTATGTGCTCCTGTCATTATGAAACATTTGTTGCATATAATAAACTGCTGTTTAGAGATGGGTTATTTTCCCAGTGCATGGAAGACTGCTTTAATTTTTCCTTTGCCGAAAGTCCCAAATCCAGTGTCTGTAAATGAACTGAGGCCCATAAGACTCCTCCCTATATTATCAAAGATTCTAGAAAAAATTGTCTAGGTACAAAAAAATGAATATTTTTCAAAAAAATAACATTATTCCAAAACATCAATCAAGATTTAGAAAGGCTCATAGTACAACAACTGCATTACTAAACCTTCATGATACTATTATCACAAATCTAGACAAAAAACTTTCGATAGTACTCATTATGTTATATTTTTCTTATTATTAATCAAGACCTTAGTTATATTGAAAGGTATGCTTCTGAAAATAACTTAAAGCTCAACGCGTCGAAATCCTCCGCTATGCTCTTTACTTCTGCAGCTAAATATATTCAGCTAAAGTCTAGCATTACTTTAAGTATAAGTGATGATCTAATTAGTTGGTGCGATTCTACAAAAAATTTAGGACTTTTGTCTGATATTAATCTTCGTTTTACTAAACATGTAAGTAATTTGATACAGAAAACTTATCTACGCTTAAGACTTCTATATGCAAATAAAAAAATTTTGAATTTCAAATTAAAGAAAAAACTTTGTGAGAGCCTTGTATTGTCCATTTTTTATTATTGGTATATCGTTTACTATCCTTGTCTTGATATGGTCAACAAGAAACGTAATCAAAAGGTACAAAACATTTGCTGTCAATACGTTTTTGATCTTAGAACATTTGATCATATCTCTAATAAAATTAATCAGATACAATATTTAAATATGGACAATTTATTTAAGTATTTTATTTTGGTTTTTGTTCACAATTTATACACAACTTCAACACCCCTCTACCTTAAAGAAAAACTGATTCCGAGAAGTACTATTCATAATGTTAATGTTCGTGGCAGAGACACATTAACAATGCCTCTGCATAGCACTTCCATGTTTCAGAGATCATTTTCGTACAACGCAATTTATTTATACAATAAACTAAACCTAGATTTTAAAAAGTATACCGTTCCTAATTTTAAAAAGAAACTCAAAAAATATCTTTTAGATCAGCAGTTACTTGGCAACTCATTTTAATTCTTGATATTTTTTTCTCTTTTTTCTTTCTCTTTTGTTTGCATAATTTTTGGGATAATCTACTCATTACTTTTACGTTTTACTTTCTTTCTTTTTTTCATCTTTTCAATTTAATGGTACTATTATTTATATTTATATTTTTTTATGTAATTATTAACATTGGGTTAAGTGTACGAATAGCCCTAGAGCTAAACTTCGCCCAGGGAATAAATTAATTAATGTAAAATTATTAATTTAATAAAGACGTTTTTTTTCCGGTTTTCCGATGCCGGTCAGTCCTTCCGTGGCTTCCGACGCCTCACGGGAGTCGCGCCGGCGCATCAACTACAGCCACTCCCCACATCCCGCAGGGTTAGTGACTGTAGATGCCAAAATCGTGTGCCCTAAGCAGACGGAGAGAACCCAGAATGACCGATTTCTGCATTTGACCTGCCAGCCACTCGGCTGGTTTTTGGCAGGCCGGTATGATCTTCAGTTTCGAGAGCAGCGTAGGCTTTATCCCTCCGAGTACACCGATAATAAGGACGACCATTTTGACCGAGTAGCCCGGGTACAGCACTTGGAGCTCGTACCGGAGATCGCGATATTTGGTCCGTTTCTCCTCCTCCTTCAAGGTGATGTTTTTCTCCGCAGGTGCCGAGAACTCGATGACATACATCACCTTGAGTTGATGGTCGAGGAGGACTATGTCAGGCTTGTTGGCTTGAATTAGCCTGACAGTCGGGAACGAGTAGTTCCAGTAAATCCGGCATTTCTCGTTCTCGACAACGGACTCAATATCTCCGGGGACGTAAGGCAGCACTGGTGTCTGGTCTACCCCGTACGAGTGCCTTAGATGGTAGTATAGCACTCGTAAGGCCGCGTTATGTCGGTGGATGTAGGCCGAAATCGCATATATGGGGCATGCAGAAAGTAAATGCATGAGCGATTCCGGCGCCTGATGGCAGGTCCTGCAGTTGATATCAGGAAACTCTACACGCCACACGCGGCTACGGTAGACCAAGGTGTTGATAACACCATCTTGGCAGGCCATAATGAATCCTTCGATCTCCGACTTAAACCCTGCTGACCTTAGAAAGGCGAAGGTCAGCCTGGTCGATAAACCCAGTGTTTCGATGTTCTTATAGAAGACACCATGCTGGGGTTTATCGACGTGCTGCCGAAACAGATTTTCCTGTTCGGCAGCTCTAATTCGGGCTTTCAGACGATTTGGCTGAAGTTTGGTGACTGACTCAACATCAGCACCTCGCCGGCCTCCTCGCCTGATGTCAAATGCGAGACCGAGTTCATCTGCGGCTCTTTTTGCTGCCTTGAACAATCCTGCTCCCACTCCTAACAGTTTCGTGGGATCTGAGCTCCTGAGTATGTTACATGCCGTACTCAGTACTACTCTGCCATGCGTACACTCCAGGCTCAAGAGTCCTCGGCCCCCCCGTTGGCGTGGGAGGTATACACGAGGAACGGACGATCTAGGATGAATACTTCTGTGAATATTCATCATCTTGCGGGTATCTCTATCTAATTGACGCAGCTCATCTACCCTCCACTTTACTACTCCGAAGGAGTAGAGCAGAATCGGAACGGCAAGCATATTAGTTGCAGACACCTTGTTCTTCCCCGAAAGTTCGGAAGACCAAATCTTTCGGAGGCGGTGTCTGTACTTGCCGCGCAGAGAATCCTTTATTTGTGATACATCCTGGATGTGCCTTTGTTGCACACCCAGGTATGTATAGGTCTCCCCGGCATCCAGATGTCTTAGGATGCTTCCGTCTGCGAGCTGCGCATCTTCAGGGAATTCCCCGCATCGTCCTCTCTTGAGGTGGACGACTGCACATTTGTCCAACCCAAACTCCGTACCAATTGCCCGCGTATATTCTTCGACCACCCTAAGAGCGTTTTGTAGTTCGCGCTCTCCGGAGGCATAAAGTTTAAGGTCATCCATATAAAATAGATGGGTGACCTTATGCCTCCGGTCGCTGGGTGGCCCACATTGATATCCGCGGGTTTGGCGGAGCCCAACAGACAACGGCAGCAGTGAGATGCAGAAGAGGAGAGGACTCAGGGAGTCACCCTGGAAAACTCCTCTCCTAAATGCCACCTGCTCTGTCGTGACCCGCTGTGCACCTGATGTTATGCTGAAGCGGGTCTTCCAGAGCGGCAGCAGCTGTTCTATGTATCTCACTAGTGGTGCTGGTACCGCAAGACATTCGAGCAAGTACAACAATAGCTCATGCGATGTTGTATCAAATGCCTTGCGGTAATCAATCCAGGCCATCGATAGATTCCGCTTGTATGGCACAGAATCCTGTGTAATACAGCGGTCTATCAGCAGGCTGTCCTTGCAACCTGCCATGCCCTTCTTGGCACCACGCTGTTCGTGTATCTGCTGGAAGACCCGATCAACAGACCTCAGCGTCCTAGCATACAAGATACGTGTAAATATCTTGTAGCAGGAGTTAAGGCAAGTGATTGGCCTATAATTCCTCGGGTCTGAAAGATCCCCCTTTTTGGGGATAAGCACAGTACGTCCCTCGACGAACCAGTTTAGTGCCGGTTTAGTGCCAGCTAAACCTTGTTATCACAACGGTGCATACCAAAATCGATGGTTAAGCGAGTTTTAATTTTAAGCCGGTTTAAATATAACCGATGCATTTGGCCCTAAGTACTAAGAACATATAAAAACATCTTCGCACTATTCACGGAACAAAAATCACCATAATATGTTTTTGTACCTCATGTCAATATAACTTTATAACTAAGATACAAAATTTACATTAAATAATGCGAAAACAAAAATTTTTGCGACAATTTTATGGTGAAACTTTCCTCATATGTTAATATTTTTTCTACGAAGTTAAACTTTTCTTTTGGGCATCCGAAAAATGATACTGGACAAAATATTGTTCAGTATAGAGAAAATTACAAAGCATGTTTTCATACTAAACGACGAGATAGAGAAAAGCCTCTTGTTGATAAAAATAAGTGTTACATCACTTCAGCTTTACAGCAAACAATGCCACTTCCGAAACTCAAGGCTTTCTATTTGAGGCAAACGTTGCTACATAATTTCGATGTGCACAGAATAAATAATGTGGCAAATAGAAGAAGCTGTAAAATAGCAAGTTGTTTATATTGGTTTTGCATTTATTCAAAGATAGCAATCATCGAAAATGAAAAATTTACCATTATTTGTCTCTGCCAACTTCTAATTTTGAATGGATTATTTAAAGTTATTGATCACAAAATCCTAGAGGTTGATCATAGTTACCTAGATTACAACAGATATATTGGTCGGATTGAAAATATAATCAGAAAAGTGGAAAATGTTTGCTTACCTGAGCAGTACCACGACCTAATAAAATCTGCAAGACCAAAAAACAGCTCTATATGTTGAAATGAAAAAATATTTTTATAATTTTGAAGTGCATTCATTAACAAAAATAATAGTCTGGACAAAAAAGTAAATTTCAAAGATTATATTAAATAAATTATGGCTAAGTAGTATAGACACTATATTTTACTATATTATACACTATTATACACTACTATATTATATACACTACTTTATTATACACTATTATTCACTATTATACACTACAATTATACACTATATTATACAAAGAGAGCCTCAATGAGTATACACCATTTCTGAAGGTGGACTTATTAAATAAATGAAGCTGGGAAGGTCAGAAGAAAGAAATTACTCCTAACAGATTTGGAGAAAAAAACCGCTGCCAATTATTTGGGGATCAGAACTTCCTCACCGTAGTAAAACTCGACGTGTGGTGGAGTTTATAATAACAGTAATTTTTGACGTTTCAAAAAAGTCACATTGGTGGAATGTCACTAATATTATTTTTAAAAAGTAATTTCTGACGATTCAAGTCACATTGGTGGAATGTCACCAATATTTTAAAATTTGAAACGTCAAAAAATTTTTTGACATTTCAAATTGACGTTTCAAAAATGTCACTAATATTTTTTTGACATTTAAAATTTTAAGAACCGATTTTGCTCATCAACGAACTCAATCTCTTGCTTGACCCCTAGAATGTGTGTACCAAATTTGAAAGCTTTATCTCAAAAACTGTAGCTGCTATCGCGAACCAGATAGACACACACAGACAGAAAATTTTTTTTTCTGAAATTTTATATCATTATATCATCATAATTCGTCCAGAAATGCAATAATAATTTTCAAAATTTTTTTCACGAATACATATCTTCCTCACTTTGAGGAGTGATGAAGTATATAACGACCCCCTTTTTTACATTTATTTCAAATTTTGTTTTATAAAAAAGCAAGCCAGTTATTTTAAAACTTACCCAGCTAGCAAGCAAGAGATCCTCCAAATTTATATATCCCAGGGATGAGCTTTAACCTTTCTACCAATTTAGCTTGGATTGCTTAGATGTATATTTATATATACAGGGTTTTAGTTGGGCACCACCAGTTTTTTATATTTCCAGAATAGGTAATTAATCAAAAAAAACTACATTAAACAAAATACATATCTATTCAATAAAAACTGGAAAAAATGAATACAAATTCGGTTATCAAACGGAATGCACAGTAATTAAAATGAATGACCGACCACACGTCGGTGCACTTAAATAAAGAAACACAGTACTTATTAGCTATAATAAAAATTTAGGGTTAAGCAAATATTACAGTTAACCAAAAAACATAATTGTTAACCTCTTGGTTACAAAACAAATAAACAACATACGATATCAAATGTCAAATAAACATAGCGGTATTTACAGTTAGCCAAAAGACAATAATTCTTAACCTCTTGGTTACAAAATAAATAAAACAACATACGACATCAAATGTCAAATAAACATAACGGTATTTAACTAAATACCCCAAGTTCAAACTGGAATTCACTCAATACACAGTATATCTTAATTGTCAGAAAAGGGGTTGGCAATATTAAGTTAATCACTTACTTTCAGTAATCGCAAAGGTCCTACTGGACTCGTCCAAAAAAATAATTTGCTCAAAATACCGCATTCCATAAGACCAAATACACCGCTGTCACTTAACGGCTTAATAGTATCTTCTCTATACCAAAAGCAATCCTCCAATGGGATCTAAATAAAAAACCATACCATAACTTGTTCAAACACCGCATTCCATAAGACAAAATACACCACGGTAACTAACTGTACTATAACTATACCATATTACTGAATAGGCAGCCACTAATTACTGAATAGGCAGCCACTAATTGTCTTTTGCTCGCCACCACCGCCCTAGGCGGACTTTTTGTCTTCACTCTACCACCGCTCTAGGCGGAATCCCTACGTACTTACTACTCCATCGCCCTAGGCGAACTCTACGTCCAGTCTCTACCATTGCCCGAGGCAGACTCTCTATCGATTCTAGATCAATCCGTTGCTAGACCATACACCTCGCGCACTCCCGTGTTTTTGACCAATCACAGGGCTACAGGTTACGCCAACTTTCGCGGAAATAGACAAGGTCACGCACGATTGGCTTTACACTCCAGATTTAAATTTATATAATGCACATTAAAAATACAAGAACCTCTTTTTAACAACATCAGAGATTAGATTTATTTTCCCATATTATTAGGCATATGCATTTTTACTGAGTGTTTTCGAATTGTGTCCAGCCTTTGACTCTTCAAATATACTAATTTAAGCTTGCAGGGCCGTATTATCAGATTTTTAAATTAAACAGGCACTAAATTATTGCGACTGCAAGTGGTTTACTCGTTAAAGATAGGGCTTTTGATTAGGTCAAAAAAGTGGACCGTTACAAGTAATAGGAAGACTAACAGCTGAAAAATTTGACAATTTACCTGAACAAATAAAATTCGTAAAAGAAGAATACAAATGAAGAAATCTTTGAACAAAATGAAGAAAATCTAAAGAAAAAAATTAATTAGTTTTAAGAATAAAGTTGTTTTATTTTAATTTTTATTAATATGAAACATGTTTGGAATCATTTCAATCCTGATGATTTCCCTGTATAAGAATGTCAATGTATATTTATTTATTTTTTTTGCAAATAATAAAGTTGCAGTAATATCCATAGTGCTAACTAATAGTACAAGATTCAACCTACTGAACTATTAGTTGTTATTTGATACAACTAAATAAATAAAAAACTCTAAATCTATGTTTTTCATTCAAGTTTATGCAAAATAGTGATTTTGGTACATAATATCTATTTGTGTGTACAATTCGTATATATAGTGAAAGTAAGTACATGTTAATTCTATTAGAAAATAGAATACAAGGATTATGTAAACTAAATGATGCCACAATATAAATCATAACAAATAACCAATTTTTGACTACAATAATGATTGTAAAACTTCTGATGAATGCCAAAAACTTCTAAGGAATTCCAAGGGAATTTCAGAAAAATCCAAAGGATTCCAAGGAATTCCACGGAATTCCATATGCATGTACACCAAACTTCCAAACAGGTTTACCCCTCGATTTTTTCATTTCATATTGTTTGGGAATTTTTCATTCCTGCCCTATAATTGGATTCGCCTGTTGGGTAGTTGTAACTATAAATAAATAAATTAAATAAATTAGACGTTTATAATATAATACTATATCTACGTAAGTCGTCTCTGGAATTTATCGCTTTTAACTCCCTGTCTCTTAATTATTACATAATAATAAAATTGAAAAATATTTTTAAATTACGTCAAATCATAAACTATTTCAATTAAAAAAAAGTTTTCAGAATGGAGCATTGTAGCGCGTAAATATGACTTTTACACGCGTTGCTTAGGATTAGAACACGGGCGTTAGCAAATTTTCTAGGAGCAATGAATGTAAAAAGACACAAGAGTTGCATAAATAATTTTTCAACGTCCCCCTAAGTGATCTTAAAATACATTTTCATTCTGATTCACAAAATTGAAAACAGTTTTATGTTTTATTATTTAAAACGTCAAAATGATTAAATGTGAATATTACTAACAAATCTACTATTATTAGTGGCGATGAAGATTAAGATTCTGTTCAACAGATGTGTTTTGTTAAGTTTTTGGTCAGGTTTTGTTAAGTTTTATTAATAAATAAAAATTTAAATAAGAAATCTTATTTCGGTGTTATAGGCTATTAAACAAATTTTACAGCACTACTACGAAAATGAATCCATTACTGCAGAGTTTCTTCTAAGACAAGGAATAATATAAATTGAAGCAGAATTTATTTATATGAACAACAACACATTCTTTATACAGGGTGTTCGGAAAATGAGGCTAATCCGGTAACCATGGATTCCTTGAGCAAAAATAATAGGATTTTCATAATGCCATTTTTCGTTTTATACCCCCATGTTCGATATACAAGTTGTCAAAGTTTGAAATTTAAAAATAGTTTTTTTAAATAACTCGAGTATTTAGTACGATGTTTATTTAAAGTTTGGTACAGTGCTTTAACTTAAAGAGTCACATATTTTGAAGAGAAACAAAAAAACAAAAAATAATTGTCAAATATTTAAAATAGAAAAGTTCCAGTAACTACTGACCCCCCAGTTTTTTAGTATCTGTGCCAATGTCTCCTAAACGATCATTTTTAAGTTAACCATTCATTTTGGATTATTTTATGTCTCAACAAATTTCGAGAAAATGCTTCGTTTAGAGATGTTGAAAAATATTGGTGACTACGCGGCTTACTGTAATCTCATAATTATTAAATATCTCTAAATCAAGTAAGCCACTTTTGTAAACAAATGCAATACCCTGGATGCCATAGAATTGTTTATTTCCTGTCAAAGTAAATCCTTATTTTTTACAAGATAAAAGTTTTTTATAAGCTAGAAGTGTTCTTGTAAGTAAGAAAAACCAACATAGAAAAGGAATTGTACCCTTTTCTAAAATGACGGATATAATTTTAATCATGGGGAAGATTTAAATATTTGTGTAAACTGTAAACATTTATTTCTATTTCTCGATTAGAAAAATGTGACTTCAATGCAATTTTGGCTGCTAGGTGCTATGACGAATAATTTCTCAGTCGATTTCATCCCGAAAGAAAATATTTTTCAAATATGGTTAACCGTCTAAGGGAGACTAGAAATTTAAGGCAGAGACGGTTGGGTAATTGCTATCGACTCCGTGCGATTCAACCTGAATAGAAAGAGGAAATTCTAAGAATTGTTGAAGAATCACCGAAAATTAGTACCAGGGTGTTGGCTAAGCAGGTCGAAAACGTAGGGAAAACTCAGGTACACACTATTTTACGGAGTCAGCAGCTGTACCCATTCCATCTCTTTTGCCTCTATAGCAAGACTTGTATTATGTAGATGGTCATGTGAAATGAATAACCGAGATCTACGTTTTATCAGAAACATTTTGTTTACTGCTGAAGCTACATTTACGAGAAACGGGACGACAAATATTCATAACATACACGTATGGGCGGAAGAAAACCATAAAGCCATTGTAGAGTCGCATCATCAAGTAAACTTTAAAGTCAATGTGTGGGCAGGTGTCGTGGAGAATTTTCTTTTGGGTTCTGTATTTTTACCAGGAAACTTGACTGATCATTCATTTTTGCAATTTCGTCAAAACGTTTCTCCTCATTTTGCTAGAAATGTTATAAACTATTTGAATCAAATCTTTTTTAATCGCTGAATTGGTCGGGGTCGAAATGCTCCTGTTCAGTGGCCACCCTGTTTCCCAGGCCTTACTCCCTTGGACTATTCAGTGTGGGGATATATGAAAGATTTTGTGTATATGGTTCCTATTTTAAGTGAGAATCATTTAAGAGAAAGAATATCTCAAGCTGGAGGGCAGTTCAGGTTGAAGCCAAATATTTTTCAAATTCTAAGATTTTTTTTACTAAAGTGTGTTTACAAAAACATGGAGGTCATATCGAAAATTTTTTTAAGACTGATTATTTTTTTATTTCTACTGTTTTTTTGTTACTAACGAAATACGAATAATTTTAAGAAAATAAGGTCTAATTTATAAATAATTTTAAATTGTTAAATCCATTGTACCTACCAATTTTTTATCTGAGCGCCATTGACTTTAGAAATAGTTATTTTTGGCTTGTCCTTTATTATTGATATTTTTGTATCTAAAAATATGAATAAATTGTTTAGTTTTAGTATTTAAAAATTATGAGATTACCGTAAGCCGCGTAGGCACTAAGTTTTTTCAACATATCTCTAAAACGAAGCAAATGGACGGTTAACTTAAAAAAAAATAGTTTGGGTGTCATTGGCGCAGGTATTAAAAAACTGATGGATCAGTGGGTACTGGAACCCCTCTATTTTGATTTAATTTTTTTTCTTCTTCAAAAGATATCTCTTTCAGTTGGAGCACTGTACCAAATTTTAAATAAATATCTTAAGAAATACTTGAGTTATTTGAAAGAATTATTTTTAAAATTCAAACTTTGGTACCCTGTATATCGAACATGGGAGTCTAAAATGAAAAATAGCATTGTGAAAGTCCTATTATTTTTGCTCAGGGAATCCATGGCTACCGGATTGGTCTCCTTTTTCCGGACACACTGTATAAATTACCATAACAATATGTACATCGATCACTTTGTTAAAGCTGAAAATGATTTGCCTTATTTTGAATTCTACGTCAACTTCTCTGACATTTGTAATCTTAATTTGTCTAACACATAATAATTAAGGCTGGGTATCGAATACGAATAATTCGAGTATTCGAATACGAATTATTCTAATGGGAAATTATTCGAATATTCGAATATTCGAAATATTCGAATACTTGAATACATTCGAATATTCGAATACTCAAATATACGAATACTCGAATATATTCGAATACTCAAATATATTCGAGTATCCGAATATTCGATTATATTTGAGTAAATTTGAATATTAAAATATATTATTAAATTATGTACGAATACCAGGTATGCAGTATGCATCCAACCAAAGTAGGTAGATAGTAGGTATAGGTAGGTACCTATTCTAAAATTCAAATATATAAATGACCACATTAGTGGCACTTTTACTCCCAGTCAAACTATTCCATCTCTTTCTCGCCTCGACCTTATTCTTACTGTACTAAGGCAGGGGTTAAAATTAAATTTAAAATTTTAGAAAACCTGTAAATATTTAACTATTGACTTTTCTTGTATTTGTTTTATCTTCACAATCTGCGTCTTTTTTAAAAACATTCTAATTTTAGAGCACTTTTTTTTTCGAAAAGGAAAAATAGTTATGACACAGAAGTATAATAAACTAGCTCTGTTTTCGTTTTATTTAAGCTTCAATAGTTAAATGTGAACAATAGCGCCTCAATCCTAAAATAAAATACTAACTAAATAATTCTGACCCTTAAAGCACATGTACAGGAGACATACCCTGTTGTGGGTATGGAAAGCAATTCAAATTGCCTGCTTAGTGGATTACGTCACGACTATTATTGTGGTATATCCAACCAAATACTCAAATAGAGTATTCACTATTCACTAGTATTCAGTGCTATACCTATTAATAATGAACATTCCAGGATTCGTATTATTCGGATACCTATTCGAATAATTCGGATTATTCGGATACCTATTCGAATAATTCGGATTATTCGAGTATTCGAATAGGCGAATTATTCGAATAGGTATTCGAATAACTCGAATATCCAAATACTCGAATAATTCGAATATCCGAATATTCGAATATCCGAATAATTTGAATACCTATTCGAATAATTCGAATAATCCAAATATTCGAATATCTGAGTAGTTCGAATATTCGAATATTTTTTCGAACGAATATTCGAATACTAAAATATGGAGAATTCCCAGCCTTAATAATAATAAAATGAAACTTATCAATAATCATTTTCACCAATGTTATGACGATAAATATTACATGTTTGGTTATGGATAACTTTAGAAAACTTGTTTGATTGCCTCAGAGTTCCCCGCTCATCGGCTCGTTGTGGCAATCAAATTCATTTCATTAAAAATATCATATACCAATTGTATCGTTAATAATATTATGCATAAGGTACGTAAAGTTGCCATTATATGCACATAGTTCGAAAAAGTATCTGTTCACTCATCCAAAATAGGGCTTAAAATTTCACTTTTGATTAAGATCGTTCAAAAATTGGCAATTTATGATACAAGTGTTAAAAGTGTGTAAAAGTTTTATTTTGTAAGTGGGGAAATTTGCGAACGAGGCGAAGCCAAAATAAAATCACTTTTAACACATCTTTCATACACTTCTTTTTCTACGACAATGATATTATTTAGAAAATTTATAAAAGATGTTAAATTTTACAATCGAAAAATGAAATGAAATAAAATTAAATAAATATGACAGTTCTCAATATTACTTCAGTAATGCAAAAGAGCTTTATTTTAATGACAATAACTGACTGAATAATTATTGATTATTTTTACTTTTAACACTAGTGTTAGTAGTAACTACTTTTAACACGCTTTCCCGTGATAAAATATTTTTAAAACTAACAAACTAACTAACAAACATAAACTAAAATTGAAAGTTCTACTTTTAATAGTGATCGTAGAAAGTTAATTTTGCATGCAATTAAAAAATTCAAAAAGAAAATATGAAGTATGAATGAAATTAATATTTTTAATGAATCTTAAAAATATTAATTTGCTGCATTTGAATTTGGAAGTGATTATATGGAAATACCGTTCAGATACACCAAATAGAGATCGAAATTATAAAAGTGGTAGAATTGACGAAATAAAATTTCCAAGAATTAATTACTTACATATATTCGGTGCAGACATAAAACTTTTAAGTTAACTATACATAACTTTTTCCACAGACTGATAAACGTGTGACAAGGAAATGAAAATAATTGTTATAATCCCTACAAAAATCTGTCTCCTTATATTTGTTAATATTTAGGAATTTTTTTTAAAACAAATAAAACAATGATACGTGATCTGTCACTTTGTTTTTTAACACAATTATTTAATTATTGTTACCGTTTTAACGTAAAGCGTGTTCAAACAATAATCGACTTAGTATGAAAAACTAGATTAAATAAATATTTATATAAAGTTTCACAACATTTAGTTACGAAAATAATCCCAGAAATACAATTATTAGTCATTTGAAAAATAGAACTTTAAATAGTTATTAAGGAAATGCAAAATGTCCGAATAGTTTATATCAGGGAATGTATGATTATTATTCAGTGGACAATTTGAAAAATCGATAGCGGCTACGTGCTCTTCGACAGTGCTTTTTCATCATCACATACAATTTGATATAAATGAAATATATTACTTTTGTTGAAAATATCGTTTTTATTTATTTTATCTGTATATTGAAAATAATTAAAATGAAATAAACCAATTAAATAAAATAAATGAGAAAAAATACGATAAAATAAGATAAACGAGACAAACGAGATAAACGAGACAAACGAGATAAACGAGACAAATGAGATAATGAGACAAATGAGATATATGAGGCAAATTAGACCAATGCAACAACTGAAATGAACGAGACAAACCAAAAACCAAATAAAACAATGTAAAATAATTTATTTTCATTCATTTCTAATTGGATATGATGCCAAAACCGACTTTACTCCTTTAATTGAATGGAATTAATTTTAAAACTTTCTCTCAGTAACGATAATATTTTATAATACTAAAAAGTTTTTTTAAGCACGAAAACATTGAACACAAAATTGATGCGCAATTCTACAGCTAATATCGGAAAATATAGATAATTTATCAGATTTATTCATGGCTGCATTATGACAACTTAATTATTCAAACACATGTCAGACACAATCTGGTTTATATTACACAGTGTGTTTCCAAAATGCACAGCACAAATTTAGAGACACACTCTTTACACAAAATAAGAAAAAAAGTCCTATAAAGATGGGTTTTATAATGCCTCGTTTTTGAGAAACAGGGTGATGAACTTCTATCAGAAAATGCGTACTAATTTTCTAATAGTCAATGAATCAAACTTTTACAGTTCAGTCAAATAAATTTATTTAAATATTCATAGGGTCGGTTGAGGACTGTGAACTTCGGATTACGGTGGGATTCAGATAAAGACTACTATGAAACCCATTTTGAATAAACGATTTCACACCTAAGACACAACTAAAGTGTAAAGTGTTATATATCGTTGAGAAAGGAATTTCTTCTATTTTCAAAATTGCTATAGATACTTGTAAATTACATACTGGTTTGTTAAATAAAAGACATAAACACAGTTATGTTCAATTTGGCAATTCAAAACTTTGCATGAGATTAAACTGTCATCGCCGTTTGCCGCTGTGGAGTTTTCTGTTGGATATAATACAGAATATTGTGCTCTAAGAGGTACAAGAAAACAATCACAAGCATATTTGCGCCTCTTTTCAAAAATCAGGTTGAAAGATGCTTCATATATGAAAGCTTTATATATTTATAAATTATTATAAAGGATAAAGTATGTATATCGACATACGAATAATTTCTAACTATTATTTGTCTCCAAACATTTGTTATGTTTTAAAGTCTGTCAAATTAAAACTTCAACTTCACTATCTTCTCAAGGTTTTGGTTTTGGCTTTTAAGACCTTTGAAAGCTGGTGAAACTAGAAATTCATATTTAGGAGAATTTTCGATTTGTTCATTTGTTGGCGGTTATTGTAACGTTTTTATTATTTTTAGAACAATCAATCACTGGGGCTTCATGTGGCAAAAATTTTCTTCGTAATTTTTCACTGATATTGAATGAAGATCGCGGGAATATTATTTTGATTTTGGGCTACGTTTTCATTCTATGTTTGGTCTGATTTTTGTAAAAGTGATATTTTGATTGTGATTTTTTTTTTTTTTTTTTTTTTTTTTCGGAATATCCGATGCCGGTCAGTCCTCCCGTGGCCTCCTACGCCTCACGGGAGTCGCGTCGGCGCATCAACTACAGCCACTCCCCACATCCCGCAGGGTTAGTGACTGTAGATACCAGAATCGTGTGCCCTAAGTAGACGGAGAGAGCCAAGAATGACCGCCTTCTGCATTTGGCCTGCCAGCCACTCGGCTGATTTTTGGCAGGCCGGTATGATCTTCAGTTCCGAGAGCAGCGTAGGCTTTATCCCTCCGAGTACACCGATTATAAGGACGACCATTTTGACCGAATAGCCTGGGTACAGCACTTGGAGCTCGTACCGGAGATCGCGATATTTGGTCCGTTTCTCCTCCTCCTTCAAGGTGATGTTTTTCTCCGCAGGTGCCGAGAACTCGATGACATACATCACCTTGAGTTGATGGTCGAGGAGGACTATGTCAGGCTTGTTGGCTTGGATTAGCCTGACAGTCGGGAACGAGTAGTTCCAGTAAATTCGGCATTTCTCGTTCTCGACAACGGACTCAATATCTCCGGGGACGTAAGGCAGCACTGGTGTCTGGTCTACCCCGTACGAGTGCCTTAGATGGTAGTATAGCACTCGTAACGCTGCGTTATGCCGGTGGATGTAGGCCGAAATCGCATATATAGGGCATGCAGATAGTAAGTGCATGAGCGATTCCGGCGCCTGATGGCAGGTCCTGCAGTTGACATCAGGAACCTCTACACGCCACACCCGGCTGCGGTAGACCAAGGTGTTGATAACACCATCTTGACAGGCCGTAATGAATCCCTCGGTCTCCGACTTAAGCCCTGCTGACCTTAGAAAGGCGAAGGTCAGCCTGGTCGATAAACCCAGTGTTTCCATGTTCTTATAGAAGACACCATGCTGGGGTTTATCGACGTGCTGAAGAAACAGATTTTCCTGTTCGGCAGCTCTAATTCGGGCTTTCAGACGGTTTGGCTGAAGTTCGGTGACTGACTCAGCCTCAGCACCTCGCCGGCCTCCTCGCCCGATGTCAAATGCGAGACCGAGTTCATCTGCGGCTCTTTTTGCTGCCTTGAACAATCCTGCTCCCACTCCTACAGTTTCGTGATGTTTTACGAACCGCAAGAGGGGATCTGAGCTCCTGAGGATGTTACATGCCATACTCAGAACTACTCTGCCATGCGTACACTCCAGGCTCAAGAGTCCTCGGCCCCCCCGTTGACGTGGGAGGTACATACGAGGAACGGACGATCTAGGATGAATACTTCTGTGAATATTCATCATCTTGCGGGTATCTCTGTCTAATTGACGCAGCTCATCTACCCTCCACTTTACTACTCCGAAGGAGTAGAGCAGAATCGGAAAGGCAAGCATATTAGTTGCAGACACCTTGTTCTTCCCCGAAAGTTCGGAAGACCAAATCTTTCGGAGGCAGTGTCTGTACTTGCCGCGGAGAGAATCTTTTTATTTGTGATACATCCTGGATGTGCCTTTGTTGCACACCCAGATATGTATAGGTCTCTCCGGCATCCAGATGTCTTAGGATGCTTCCGTCTGCGAGCTGCGCATCTTCAGAGAATTCCCCGCATCGTCCTCTCTTGAGGTGGACGACTGCACATTTGTCCAACCTGAACTCCATACCAATTGCCCGCGTATATTCTTCGACCACCCTAAGAGCGCTCTCCGGAGGCATAAAGTTTAAGGTCATCCATATAAAATAGATGGGTGACCTTATGCCTCCGGTCGCTGGGTGGCCCGCATTGATATCCGCGGGTTTGGCGGAGCCCAACAGACAACGGCAGCAGTGAGATGCAGAAGAGGAGAGGACTCAGGGAGTCACCCTGGAAAACTCCTCTCCTAAATGCCACCTGCCCTGTCGTGATCCGCTGTGCACCTGATGTGATGGTGAAGCGGGTCTTCCAGAGCGGCAGCAGCTGTTCTATGCATCTCACTAGTGGTGCTGGTACCGCAAGACATTCGAGCAAGTACAACAATAGCTCATGCGATGTTGTATCAAATGCCTTGCGGTAATCAATCCAGGCCATCGATAGATTCCGCTTGTATTGCACAGAATCCAGTGTAATACAGCGGTCTATCAGCAGGCTGTCCTTGCAACCTGCCATGCCCTTCTTGGGTCCACGCTGTTCGTGTATCTGCTGGAAGACCGGATCAACACACCTCAGTGTCCTAGCATACAAGATATGTGTAAATATCTTGTAGCAGGAGTTAAGGCAAGTGATCGGCCTATAATTCCTCGGGTCGGAAAGATCCCCCTTTTTTGGGGATTAGCACAGTACGTCCCTCGACGAACCAGTCCGGAATCTGCTGCCCCTCGTTCAACCATGAGTTGAAAACTCGCGCCAGACGGCGGTGAGTGGAAGGAAATTTCTTCCACCACCAGTTGTTAATGCCGTCTGGGCCCGGGGCAGCGAAGTTCTTGGTACCAACAAGTGCTTGTTGGACTTCCTCCGTACTGATTGCCGGGCACACTTCTTCTGGCTCTTCAAGATGTCTGTGACACAGAGCCTCGAAGTGTGCAATTGATGGAGTGTCGCTATTGAATGGACGCGGCGTTTCGTAGATTCCCTTCCAGAAGGTTTCGACATCTTCTACAGTCGGCGGATTCTCGACAACACGCTGTGGCTCTTGAAAGAGGCGGGAAGGATTCGTACGAAACAAATTGTTTTGTTCCATACTCCTCACCCGCCTCTTCAATGTTTTCTTTATCGCCATGAGCGCTCGGATCCTATCTAGACAGTGCTGCTTGATGGTAAGCATCACTGTCAGATTTAGAGTATGGTGTTGACGTCTAAATCCGGCAGCTATGCGCCGGATCCTGGGAGTAAAGACTCTACCAGTCGTCTCATATTCCACCACACTCTGGATCCGAGAAGCGTGTTGTCTGGCCGACTGTATCTTGCCTTCGATTTTTTGTACACGCCGCTTGGCTTTCTCGACCCCGTGATTGGTTGACCTCTCACGGGGGACGAGTTGCTTCGCGGCATTGTACACGGCACAGTTGATTTGCCAGATGTCTACATCTTCCGGAATTTCCTCATCGATGACCGCGTCCATTCTAGCCAGATCTTGTGGCTTCAGGCTAGCCCTGGTGTTAAGGCTAACCCTCGTCCTTAAGTCTACACCGGTGAACTCTAAAGGATGTTCCCCATCAGCTGGTAATTGCCGCGGTGGTACTGCGGCTGGCAGTTCTTCCAGCTGACGGGGTGCCCTTACGTAACCTGTCCTGAGCAGAAAGGATACTTGATCTCTCAGATGTTGTTGAGAGAAGGCGCGATGCTCTGGATGCATTTCGCACCAAAGTGCATGCATTCGCGCCATGTATCCCCTTCGCTCAGGTTCGCTACTCTCGCGGCAGGTCAGCAAGTCATCCCGAAGTTCCCTCGTCCACTTAAAGCGTCCATGTCCATTGCCTTGGTTATCAACGTTGAGACCATCCGGTAAGGCCCCTCCCACCTGTCTCTGATTGTGATTATTATTATTATTATTATTACTATTATTTCCGCCGACGCCTCTCAGGAGTCGCGCCGGCGTATCAACTACAGCTAATCCCCACATCCCGCAGGGTTAGTAACTGTAGATACTAGAATCGTGTGCCCCAAGCAGACGGAGAGAACTTAGATTGACCGCTTTCTGTATTTGGTATACCATACACTCTGATTTTTGGCAGGCCGGAATAGTCCTCAATTCCGAGAGCAGCGTAGACTTTATTCCTCCGAGTACACCGATTATTAGGACGACCACTTTGACCAAGTATTATTATCACTTTTTTTTCAGAATATCGATGCCAGACAGTCCTCCCTTGGCCTCCGGCGCCTCATGGGAGTTGCGTCAGCGCATTAATTACAGCCATTTCACTGAGTAGCCTGGGTACAGCACTTTGATCTCGTACTGAAGATCGCGGTATTTGGTCCGTTTCTCCTCCTCCTTCAAGGTGATGTTTTTCTCCGCAGGTGCCGAGAACTCGATGACATACATAACCTTGAGTTGATGACGAGGACTATATTAGCCTCACCGTCGGGAAGGAGTAGTTCCAGTAAATTTGGTATTTATCATTCTCGACAACGGACTCAATATCTCCAGAGACGTAAGGCAGCACTGGTGTCTGGTCTACCTCATACGAGAGCCTTAGTTGGTAGTATAGCACTCATAACGCCGCGTTATGTCGGTGTATGTAGGCCTAAATCGCGTATACAGGGCATGCAGATAATATGTGCATGAGCGATTCCGGCGTCTGACGGCAGGCCCTGCAATTGTTGTCAGGAACCTCTACATGCCATACTCAGTACTACTCTGCCATGCATACACTCCAAGCTCAAGAGTCCCTCAATTTGTTTTACATTCTGGATGTGCCTTTGTTGTACACCCAAATATGTATGTGTCTCTCCGGCATCCAGATGTCTTAGGATGTTTCCGTCCGCCTGCTGTGCATCTTCAGAGAATTCCCCGCATTGTCCTCTCTTGAGGTGGAAGACTGCATTATTGTCCAACCCTCGAACTCCATACCAATTGCCCGCGTGTATTCTTCGACCACCCTAAGAGCTTTTCGTATTTCGCGCTCTCCGGAGGCATAAAATTCAAGGTCATTCGTATAAAAGATGGATGACTTTATGCCCGCGGTCGCTGGGTGGTCCACACTGATGTCCGCGGATTAGGCGGAGCCCAAGAGACAACGGAAGCAATGAGATGCAGAAGGGGAGAGGATTCAAAGAGTCACCCTGGAAAACTCCTCTCCTAAATGCCACCTGCTCTGTCGTGAACCACTGTGCACCTGACGATATGGTGATGCAAGTCTTCCAGAGTCACAGCAGCTACTCGCCGCATCTCACTGGTTGTCCTTGTACCGCAAAACATTCGAGCAAGTGTAACAATAGCTCGTGTGATATATCAAATGCTTTGCGGTAATCAATCCAGACCATCGATTGATTCCACTTGTATTGCACAGAATCCTGTGTAATACAGCGGTCTATCAGTAGGCTGTCGTTGCAACCTGCCATATCTTTCTTGGCACCACCCTGTTCGTGTATCTGCTGGAAGACTGGATCAACAGACCTTAATGTCCTAGCATACAAGATACGTGTAAATATCTTGTAGCAGGAGTTGAGGCAAGTGATAGGCCTGTAATTCTTTGGATCGGAAAGATCCCCCTTTTTGGGGAAAAGCACAGTAATTCCCTCGACGAACCAACCCGGAATCTGTTGCCCCTCGTTCAACCATGAGTTGAATACTCGCGCCAGACGACAATGAGTGAAAGGAAATTTCTTTCACCACCAGTTGTTAATGCCGTCTGGGCCCGGCGTAGCGAAGTTCTTGGTACCAACAAGTGCTTGTTGAAATTTCTCTGTACTGATTGCCGGGTACACTTCTTCCAGCTCTTCGATTTGTCTGTGGCACAGAGCCTGAAAGTGTGCAATTGCTGTAGTGTCGCTATTGAATTGAATTATCAGCAGGGAGAGAAATGCTTGCCAGTTACGTATAATATTACATACATCTATTCTGGCTGCAGAGAACACGAGAATTATAAGTGCAATATAAGTACAGACTCGTTCTCTTGACCCGTCATCTATTCCGATAGGGGGAAAAGAAGTGTCAGTAATACATGAGCTCTTTCTAAAGATGATTGATGGAAAAGTTATACAAGTGTTAAGAGATACACCATCTAGTTCTACATGCACTGTTTGTCTAGCTAAACCTAAAGAAATGAATGATCTCGAACATGTCAAGCAAAGAATAGAAAGAGAAGAGACATTCAAATATGGACTCTATTCGTTGCATAAGATTTATCCTACATGTTTCATATAATTTATTCTTCTAAAAGTGTTCTGCAAACACCGAAGAACATAAACGAGAAAACAAATTAAAAAATGTGTTCAGGAAAAACAAAAATTACAAAGAGTACAGATTGCAACATGCCAGAAAATGTTCAAGATATGCCACCAATGAAGATATTTTCTATACTTTGTTTTACACATGAGATCCATATACTGTGCGTCCACGGATTGGCTTGCCAAGAGGGAAAATTTCTTTATTTAATTATTTACGAAAAATGTCAATCTATAAATTTTGTTATTTTAACCAATATAAAAATTTCAGAACCAGTGAATTATAGATAGCAGTATCATTGAGGAAACAAATATATAATGGATGTATTATTTAATAGTTGTGGATAAGTCATTTTTGCATACTTTAAGAAAAAAATCAAAAATCCTCTTCGGTGTGAAGTAACTTTGCATGCTGCGAAATATACTTTCCATATGAAAATATTATGATACATGAATACAAAACCTACAGCTTTTCTTAAAGTAAAGGAGAAACAAAGAAATCCAGGGCTTTTCTAATTAGGTATGTTTTGCAGGTAACAGTTATAATTATACTGGATGGTGTTTACCTAAGGGAAGAGCTAACAAAACAAACTTTCTTGTGGAAAATGACAGGAACGAAGGAAACATCTTTCATATTACATTAATTGATAATGACTATGAAAACAAAAATCGCCCAAGAGTTTTTTGTGACTGCTGGAGACCTCAAATGATAGAAAATGGTCAGTATTCTTAGGAAATACGTCAGACCTGAGAATGGTAGACATGGGAGATTTTTCGTAGCCTATAGGTACGAAAAATGCACAAGCCAAGCAACCTGTAGGAATAAATTCAAAAAGAAGCATGCTAAAATCATCTTATTATTTATAAGGCTGGGAATCGAATAAGAATAATTCGATATTCGATTATTTGAATAATCAAATTCGAATTAATTCTAATTAAAATATTAGAATATTCGAATATATGATTATTCGAATATCGAATATATGCGATTAATCGAATATTGGAGTAATATAACCGAATAATAGTATATAATGGAATATTCGAATATTGAAATATATTAAAATTTTCAAATAAGTACGTATGTAATACATATCAATATATTCATACCTATACCCATTTGAATAACAAAAGCAATTTAACAATAATACAAGAAATGTTAGAAGATTCGGATTATTCGAATAGTTCAAATATTGGTTCAATCGAATAACCGGATTTTTCGATTAATTCAAATATTTGAATAATTCGAAAATTCGACTGTTTTTTCGAACGAATATTTGAATACTAACATCTGAAAAATTCCCAGCATTAATTATTTAAAGTTAAAAAATCTTAAGAATGCAATACGCATTGTTCAGAAGAACATCCATCATGTTGGCTGTTGGCTGATGCAGGAACAGATATTTTAACGTTAAAAGAACACAGGGGCTGGAGCCCTATGTTGTGACTGATGGATATGGTTAAGAATCACACGAAAGGAAGAGAAAAATTGCAAGAACAATTTTAGGAGGAAATGAACACATTGAAAATCCAGCGAAAGTATCCAACAATCAATTAATAGTATTACAACATCTCAACAGTCAACTTCCGGTATAAATTTTATAAATTGTAAAGATTACACAATAAAACACTATAATTCAATGTGTCGCGACGCCGTACGTTGTTAGGTTATGGTTACCATTTTAATAGTAAATTATAGTAAGAAACCACTAAATTATTTTTTACTCAATTGCCCCTTCCTTCGAAAAAAGGGGTTGAAACGTCGAGTTTGCAACACCCTGTACTTGTTAATTTTTATGTATGTTATAGGAAATACAGGAATTAACGTAAATGTGCAAAATGAGTGACATCGAATAAAAGCTTTCCATAGACCTCATATTTATTTAAATTTATATTAATGCCCTTTTTAAATAAAAGGTCGCAGGTACTTTGAGGAACTTTGTGCGAGAAGGTGATATACATTTAGAGATAATGGACACACACTTAATATCCGATTATGCTAGAATTAATTTCTGCTTTAGAAAAAATACCATTCTCGGTGGTCGATTCCGGGACTCCGGAGTGAGCGAGGCAAGTGTACTTATCGCTCGACTACGAAACCACATACGGATGAGAAAAATAGCCAAATGCTGACGCATAGAAGTCTTAAAATTTCTACATAACGTTAAAGATCATTTGGCAAATTATAAAGCATAATACGTACTTAAGTGTAAAAGATCATTCGACAAATCACGCAAATTTATATTTAAATAAATATTATGTTCCATTAAGTATTCTCAGAAAAGCACGTAAATGATAATATTATTCTTTAAAACATATGATTAAAAAATTACAAATGAATTTAAAACTTAATGTAATGTAAATGTGAAAACAATTCAAAGAACTGCATTTTAGTTTGTAAAACGATGTAAAGAAGCAACGATAATACAAACTAATCCTTTAAATTTTTCACTGTTATTTGCAATTTTAAAACCGAAAAAATATGTCACAAAATATACACACAATATGGCTCGCTCGCTTTACACGTATAAATCTATAGTTCAGACAATTATTACAAGAAGGCGGTAAATAAATAGTTTTCAAAAAATGTATTTTTTTAATTTGATGTAATTACTACAAATAATATAAATATCATTTCTATTTTTGCTGCTTGCCTCCATGGTATAAGACAAGGTGGTGGTGAGGGTACTAAAAAATTTGGAATATTTAAAAGACTGGAGACAAACTCCAAAGTCCATAATTTTAGATCATTTATAGATACTTCGTTTATTTTTAAAGAGCAACATTTCTCAAAACAGAATTTTTTGAAAATGCAAATATCAATTTGTCAATTATTTTTCATTTTCAATAAACAAAACTTTTTCTATCTACGAAATATAGGTATAGGTATATCTCTACATAAATTTAGCAAATACATATATTAGCATTTTAATAGAAAAAAAAAACAAACAAAAACACAGCTGCCATTTTGCTTCTATAAAAGTAACGTAGCAAATTCGACAGCGTTTAAAGGCACTTCCAATCTTATACAAAATGAGCTAATCTTGTGCGTAGAAGTTGTATTAAGGAAAATACGGGGCGAAATAGAGGAAACTTCGTTAATTGCAATTATACTAGACGAAACTACTGGCTTTAGAAATATTTGCCAGTTATCGAAGGTTGTACGTTATGTTCCAATAAAAAACGCTTTTTAGGAATTTTAGACGTTCCTACGTAAAGAACAGTAAATGCTCTTTATAACGTCGTGCAATCTATAAGTTGGTGAACTTAATTGTGCTTCAAAATTAGTCGCGCAAAGTTACGACGGAGCAGCAATAATGGTAGGTGAATTACGGAGACTACAGGCTAAAAGTAAGACAAATTTATCTGTTCTCGGCTAATATGTGCAGTTTGCATGTTCCAGTATTACCTACCTAGCCCCTCTCATCGCCAGGACTGAGTTGTGTGTGTCATTAGTTTGAAGTGTACTGTAAAGGCATATGCTTGCCGCTTTAATCCAATAATATTAATGTGTATGTTTATATACAGTATTCAAATAAATAACTAATTCGCCGTATCCTGAAACAAAAAATATTGTAATTAATTTAATAAATAAATAATACAATGGCAAATGAAGATTTATCTTCAGAATTAACTCAACTTAACATTAAGCGCGGTCATGTCAAAGGTCAACCAACTAGAATTTAAAACTTTCTGGATGAATATGAAGACGAAAGTCGACTACCACTTCAAACATGTTTACAAAACGCAGAAACGCTATGGGACAAGTTTGATGAAGCCCAGCTAATAATTGAATTCAAATTTCTAAGTGAAACGACATTGCTTCAGAGAACTGAATTTGAAAACTTATATTATGCAACAATTTCTAAATTAATCCAAGAAATATTAAATCGAAGTAACAAGCAAAACAAACAATCTAGCTCAATAATTCCACCACCAGAAAATACACAGATTTTATAACGTAGGTAGGTTGATCCCATATGAGTAATTGTTCATGATAAATCAAAAGAAAAATTCTCATAAAATTCCTTTATTACTGTGACCGGTTTCGTGAACAAATTAATTATTTCACATCATCAGACACAGGAATTTTTATAAATAAAAAAATTTGACGACCCTGGTTTTTTATTTATAAAAATTCCTGTGTCTGATGATGTGAAGTAATTAATTTGTTCACGAAACCGGTCACAGTAATAAAGTAATTTTATGAGAATTTTTCTTTTGATTTATCATACACAGATTTTATCTCAAATGAGATTACCTACATTACAAATATCTGTATTCAGTGGAGGATATGATAAATGGCTTTCATTCAAAGATTCATTTCTATCCTTAATTGAGTCATATCCAACACTACCAAATATTCAAAAATTTCAGTATTTACGAAGTTCATTAAAAGGTGAAGCTCTACAAGCTATTTAAGCATTACAAGCCACATCTGAGAATTATCAAGTCGCATGGGACCTACTAAAATGGAGATATGAAAATAAACGATTAATAATCAACACGCATATCAAGGCATTATTCGAGTTAGCAACAGTCTTAAAAGAAAATTACTTATATTTGAGAAAATTTATTGATAATATTCGTGCGTACAATCAATCCTTCTCAGCACTTGGTGAATCTGTGGACAAATGGAACACTATATGGTTATATTTCTATTAAATACAAAGCTAGACCAACGTACGTCAAAGGACTGAGAAGACAAACTGAGCAATCGCATACCAGAAGAACTTAATGAAATGCCAACATTGGATGATTTTCTAGAATTTTCAACCAGTCGATGTCACACTCCAGAAATGATGGATAGAACTACTTGTAAATCATATAAAAAAGGTGAAACCAAGGTCACGCTAACTTCAGCATCTGAAGAATCTACTTCGCAACCTAATATAAATTGTAATTACTGTAAGGAACCCTACTGGATTTATCATTGCAAGGAATTCCTAAAGATACCAGTTACAACTCGTACTGAAGTAGTTAAGAAACGTTATTTATGCCTAAACTGCTTAAAGGACGGACATGTAAATCAAATTAGTATATCAACTTCCTGCAGAACATGTGGTCAACGTCACCATTCATTATTGCATAGTGATTTCAATGTAGTATCTACTACCATTACCGAATCTCAATCAGAGCAAACTAATAATGCCTTAAGCATGGCAACCTTAGAAATAACATGTAAATTCCAACATATTCCTTCTGTTTCGACCCATTGCACTCAACAAAATCATTTACATATTCTTTTATCTACTGCTCAAGTTCCGTTTACGAGAATGAAGACAATGTACACATGTGTGGAGTGTTGCTTGACGGAGGATCGCAGTCAAACTTTATAACTCAAGATTTGCATCAAAAATTAAAACTAACCTATCAGTCAGTTAATTTGCCAATAATTGGAATAAGTCAAACTACAAAAAATGTTACAAAAAGAACTGAAATTAAAATTAAATCACGTGTTGGAAAATTTACATGTGACCTAAGTTGTTTAATAGCACCACAGATCACAGGAAATCTCCCTCAAATTAAATTAGATATTACTAACCTCAAAATACCTTCTAATATTAATCTAGCTGACTCCAAATTTAATACACCTGGAACAATTGATTTACTCACTGGAGCAAGACTATTTTGAAACTTGTTATGCATAAATAAAATACCTTTACTAAAGAACCAATCAACACTTCAAAAAACCAAATTTGGATGGATAATCTCAGGTGCTATTCATAATGCAATTCATATGACGAATTCAAACTGTCATTTGTCCGTTAATAGTTCACTAGAAGAACAGTTAGAAAAATTCTGGAAAACTGAAGAAATTGTAGAAAAGAAACATTATTCTTCAGAAGAATATTTCCTAGATACTACTAAGAGAGACAGAGAAGATCGTTTCGTAGTTTCCTTGTCAAAAAATAATTCTGTTTTCCTAGGTGACTCTCTAGATACCGCGCGAAAGAGACTTTACTCATTGGAAAAACGGTTAAATAAAAATCCTCAACTGAAGACAAGTTACCATCAGTTTATGGAAGGTTATCAAGTATTAAAGTACATGTCTTTAATTCAAGAATCAAGTTCAAGTGAAAATCAAATATTTATTATTTGCCACACCGCCCTGTTCTTAGGGAGACAAGTATTACAACGAAGCTACGAATGAAGTTTGATGGGTCAGCCAAAACTACTTCAGGCGCATCACTTATTAGTAGGACCCACCACTCAACTAGATCTCCTTAATATAGTTATTCGATTTCGAATTCATCAATATATACTTACAGCTGACATAGCAATGATGTATAGACAAATAAAAATAAATGATGCAGAGGAATTTACAGCGCATATGTTGGAAAAGGAATCCGACAGAACCAATATCAATATTTACGTTAAATACAGTTACCTACGGTACCGCGTCCGCTCCATTTTTAGCAACATGTTGTTTGACACAGTTAGCTACAGAAGAAGGTTCAAAATTTCCACTTGCTGAAAATGTTTTAAAAAATGACATTTACATGGACGATTTATTGACTGGAAGTTGCAATAAGGAACAAGCAGTTAGATTACAACAAGAACCCTCTCAATTATTATCACTGGCAAAATTTCCTTTAAGAAAATGGCGATCTAATAATGAAGATATTTTAAGACATTTATAAGAAAAATCAACAGACTCGCAAAGAGTCTTAAACAAACAAGAACCTGTAAAAACACTGGAATTATTGTGGGACTCTCATTCCGATACAATTCAATACAGCGTAACATTAGATACAAATTATGAAGTCACAAAAAGAAACATATTGTCAAAAATAGCACAAGTTTTCCACCTTCTGGGTTTGATAGGTCCCCTTGTGACAACCGCAAAACTCATTATGTAGCATTTATGGCAACAGCAATTAGAGATTTGGTTAAATTATTATAAGGACATCGCTACAATCAATCAACTTAAAATTCCATGAAATATTAATCCAAGAAACATTTACCGTCAAATTGATATTCACGGATTTTGTGACTCATCTGAAAAGGCATTTGGTGCATGCATCTACGGAATTAATACTGATGAAGGTGGACATATCAATGAAAACCTAATTTGTTCAAAGTAAATAGTAGCCTCTCTTAAGTCATTATCATTACCAAGATTAGAACTTAACGGAGCTCTGTTGTTATGTAGGCTAGCTTCTCTAGTAAAAGAAGCATTAAATGACAAAATCAGGGCCGGCCCTGAATTATAAAGTCATGACACGCCACTGGGATGTAGTCATCATTTTATTTTCTTCTGAAAAAAAAGGATGACTACATTTTGGATATTTGGATCAATATTCTCGTTATGAAAATTGTATATAACATGCAGTATTCTTACCACAAGTTTGATTTAAACTTCTGCATTGTAGATTTTTTTCAGAAAATATACCAATAGTGAGGTCTCCAAAACAGCTGTATTGTTATTTTTAAATTACGTCTTGACTCAGCGACTTTCTATATATAGATCCTTATTTGGGAATTTAAGCATTCACATCTCCCTCTGGTGGCTTCAAGTCTCATTTTGACGAAATGAGATAATTTTTGTTTACATTCGTTTGGTCAGATTTGCATAGTTTGCCTGTCGAGGTTTTGCTAACGTTTTTTTACTTTATTTAACATTTATTCCACAAAATATTGAAGAAGTGCACAATATGAATTGTTATGTGCACAACTGTCATTCAAGGACAACGTGGACAATTCACTTCCACTATTTATCCAAGAAGAATGCTGGGTTTGTTTATATCATCAATAGCTATAGTCTCGTGGAGGAATTAGATGTAAGAAAAGCATGGGAGAAAGTATTATTGATGGAAAAAGAAGCAACTTCAGCAATACGTCTATGTTCCCTATATTTTAATCCAGGGGACTATAATATGAAAGGTATACCGTGTTTTCATATCTGCACACTACATAAGGAATCAGCGTCGTTGGAACCCATACATTCGAAGGAGAGCATAGAAACAGCACGGAATGCATACTTGACCAAACGCTTCCGTATGTAGTGTTTAGCAAAATTTAGTGCAAAATAGGTTCAACTTGTTGAATTTATTTGTCAACTTTCGAATAATGTAATAATATATATTTTTCTACCTAAGACTGAAAATAATCCACAAAAGTACTTAAAATGAATATAAAAAAAAATAACAATCAGCTAAACATTACTCGTCTGATCGCGGCGCCCTGGTGATTTTAGGTAATTTTAGGTAATTTATTCAAGTGTCAAAAATAAATTATTCATACGTCGAAAATAGAAACTCTATTGCAAACTCGTTCTCGATTGGTACTAAGTGCTACTAGCATAAATATACAATTTTATTTTATAGCTTCTAAATGTTAAATATTTATGAAAAATAGATTGAAAAACTGAACACGGCCGTTTCCCGTGTTTTCCTCATCGTTTCATTTTGAAACTAGGTAATTGTGACTGTGATATTAATTCCATTATTGTGTTTTATGTCGGTCATTAATTGATGTTGAAAAGTTTGAGTCCATAAAAAGTATCTTTAGAAAATATTTTAAGAAGTTCTACAAGTTGTAATAGACCGCAAACTTTTTTTTTGTTATTGTAATAGTGATTCTTGTGAAATGGTGTTACAGCACAACAGAGAGGATTACATTAATTTTAATGTATGGTGGTGCAAATCGTTGCACAAGACAAACTGCTGCAATTTTCAATGAGAAAAATCCTAACAAACATATTATTTAATTAGTTGCAAATTTTACAGAAACAGGTTCTGTGGAAAATAAAAAATAAACCGAGCTCAAATGAAAAACCTTAGATTGAAAATTTAGGATATTTTGTTATCAATTCCACAAGATCACATCGCTAGGTGACTGTTATAATGTGCATTTCCCATGAGGTTGCCTACAAGGTCTCAAAATTGTATAAAATTCATCCTTATAAAATGCAAGTCCATCATGAACTAGCTGAAGACGATTTTAATAGAAGAAGTTTTGTGAAGAATGACCGAAAGATTAAACAACTAGCTTCTGTTACAAAATATGTTTCAGAGACTATTCAACATTCTTTTTGAATGGTTCTGTCAATAGACATAATTGTGGATACTGGAGCGACGAAAATCCAGATGTTTCTGCTGAAGAACATACTCTATGGCCACAAATAATAAACGTTTTTGTTGGTATATTGGGAGATAGTATTAATGACCCTTTCTTTATTCATTGAAGAAAGTCAACGGCAACAACTATTTGGACATGCTAGAAAGCACCATTAACCCTCTTGCATTGGAGAATCAATTTGGTGAGGATGGTATTCTTCCTAATATAAAGACATGCTTCACTTTCAGCAAGACGGTACTCCTCCGCATTATGTTTTATCAGCCAGGGAACGGTTGATTAATAAATTTTCCGGTAAGCGAATTGGAAGAAGAGGATCTATATAGTTACCTGCAAGATCTCCGGATATGATACCCGTTGAATTTTAGTTATGAGGGGCCATCTCAAATTTGTCGTTCTATGTACTCCCCAGAGAGCATTCAAGAACCTCGATAAATCATAACTGCAGAGTGTCGCTCCATTTCAAAAGTGGTTTTTCAAAATGTGAGACGAGAATTTGAGAATCTATTACTGTTTGGAAAAGAATAGACAACATTTTGAGTATTTGTTATATATTAAAAGAAATGACATAAATAAAATGTTTTCGTTTTCCGTTTTTTTAAGCAATATCTTGTAAAATGGGTTATTTAAAATATGAACATCGTAGTGGTTGCTTCTAATTAATAGAATAAAATGAAAAGATTTTGCAGTAATTTTTTTTATAAATTTCGAAAAAATGGTTTCTGCTCAACTGCACGAGAAAAGTATTTGATGGAATTAAATTTAAATTTTGCAGAAAAAATAATCATGCAAAAGGGCCTTCATTTGAGATATCGCAAGAGGTAGTGTGTTAAGATTCTAAAGTAAGGGTGGCTGGATGTGAGGGGGTTGCTCTTTTGTTAATCTTCATACTACAGCAATGACTCGATATCATTTAACATAGTTATAACCGCTCTTCAATATTTCTCTCTGTTTCCAAGATAAATGGGGTGATAGTTTTTACAAATTAACACTCTGTACATTGTTCTGAATGCAGTCATGAGAAATATGACTAATAAGACAATAAAAAAAGCAGGATAGTATAAAATATAAGTTGGAAGGATTTAATTATTGTTTATTAATGTTATTGTAATTTCTTATATAAATAAGAAAAATTGTTTGGGCCTAAATTTCACGTCATACATATTGTTAAACAATAGGTTACAAATGACTGATAAATATTAATTAAAATATTCTCATATTTTGAAATATCATTTACAAACAAAATGTTTCGCTTAAAAATCTACTTAAATTGCTTAATTCAAAAATGATTGTGAAATCGGAAAAGTTTTGCACGTCCTCAGCCGCCACAATTGTCTGCTACCTCTTTAACCTATATTTATTTAACAGTAATACTCAGTAAATCATATCCAATTACTGTCAAAAAGCAAACAATGAAGTAGATAAAAAGATCATATAAATCTAAAAATTAAATAAAAGTTTGTAAATTATTAATATAAATATTTTGGCTGCAAGCTTACAACTATAAACACCACCAAATCGTTGTGATATTTATGTGACCTGAAAAACTAAATTATGACTACCGACGGAAAAGGAAGTAAATTAAACTCTGCAGTCTCAAGTGTAGTCGATATATCAGAAGGTGAGTAATATATACCCTTGGCTAACTTTTAAAAATTTCAATTTAAATTTATTTGACGGTAGCAATGTAGACAATATGTCATGTTAATTCTAATTAATTTATTACCTAATGTAAAGTGTAAGCTATAAACTGAAGTTATGAATTGCTAAAAATTAGTTCATACTGTGTTTTAAGTGTAGTTACAGTGTTTTTACATACAATTCTGTGTTCGGTGTGTAGTTTGCATCATAAAGAAATTAAAATGATTACATTTTTTATACATTTTTGGAATTACATTATAATTAAAATTTATGACACTGACAAGTAATATTGTGGGTAAGCAAATAAATATTGTTAAAGATTCTAAATTATGTGACTGCTTAATTGTATTGTATAACTGTTATTATTCAGTTATTTTAGACTAATATTAAATTTACCGTTGTCTTTAGAACTTACCTTTAAAAAGTACACTTTCAAGATCGCTGTCTGAACACTATTTTTTGAAAGATTTTGAGAACTAGTGGCTTAGTAAACTATTAAAGAATGTTATTTATACATATCCGTTTAATAATAATTGTCAAGATGTTTTCAATTTATTCTGACATAAAGGCTTTTCGGGTGACAAATTGGTTATAACCAAATAGAACCAAATTATAATTTGTTAAAACCAACTTAATTTGAGTGCAATACAAGGTACCACCTAGTACTACCTGGTATTAGTTGGTTTTAACTCAAGTCTCTACTTGGATTGTATTAACCCAAGTCTCCACTTGGGTTAATACAATCCAGGTAGTCATCTTATAACCTCTCCAGGTTATGACTGCTTTAAATGTCAGAAAAATATAAACAAACGTGACTTTTAGGTTAAACACGTACTATAACTACACAGAAACTAGTGCTAGACCAATTTTTATATTTTGTGATGACTGATGAAACAATTGATACAAAAATGCTATGAAAATTCAGTTCGACAACTTTATGTGTTTCTCTCTCAGCCTTCTTAATAATGTGACATTCATTGTATGAATATGTATGAATTTAAAACTATAGTTGTATGTCTTGGATTCAAAGAAGGCCAGAATTTGGTTACTTCTTCAATCAACGTGAAAGTTGCACATCTACATTTTTTCGCTCTCCATATTTTTAGTGTTAATATTCTATTCTTTTAAACAGTAGGTTAAAACATTTATAGACAATTGCTGGTAAAGAATCATTAGTCACATCATATATTCAGATTGAAAATTCGAATAGTAAAGTGGGGGGGTTCTATTTTCTGTTACCATCCATTTCTCGTGTACATACAACCTTAGTTATTACCGTAATATCATAGTTATTACCGTTACTACCATTACTAGTATTAACCATTACCAGTATTAACCAATAAATCATAAAAACAACATAAACCTAATAAAACGAATAGGCAAAAGAACTGTCACAGGTCCTGAACCGCATTCCTGCTCTTCGCAGTGTTATAGGCTTCTGAAGAATCTTTGTAATTTGGTTTTCTATGTAGCTACAGTCTGGTGTTTACGGAAAAATAAAGGCATTTCTAATTTCCTGTTTAGTCGCAAAAAAGTTTACAGTAATTATATCTTCGTTTTTCACATTGTTTGTGATTTGTCAAAAGAAAACGAAAAAAAAAAAAAAAAAAAAGAGGGAAAAAAAAAAATATAATATAATGGAGGAGGGGGGGGTTGGTGGGGTGGGGGGGGGGGGGGGGGGGGGGGAGAAACCGATTATTTGTGGTATTTGTGGTGTTTTTGTGGGGGTTTTTTTTGCCGGGGGGGGGGGGGGTGGTGGGGGGGGAGGGGGTTGGGGGGGTGAATATTTGGTTTGGGGGGGGGGAGAAAAGCGGGGGGTGGGGGTGGTGATTTGTGTTGGGTTTTTTGGGGGTTGTGTTTTTCTCTCGGGGGGGGGGGGGGGTTGGGTTGGGGGGGGGGGGGGGGGGAGGAGGGGGGGGGGGGGCGGGGGCGGCGGGGGAAAAGGAACACTTCGGCCCCAAAAAGAATTGACTGTGGTGGGGTGGGGGGGGTGGGGGGGGGGGGGGCAGCGGGGAAAGGGGGGGGAGGGGGGGGGGGGGGGGGGGGGGAGGGGGGGGGGGGGGGGGGGGGGGGGGGGGGGGGGGGGGGGGGGGGGGGTATTGAAAAAAAAAGGAGAGGGGGGAGAAAAAAAAAAAGGGGGGGGGGAAAAACCCTTATTATTTTTAAAATAAAAATATATATATGTGGGGGGGGAGGGGGGGGAAAAAAAAAAGGAAAAAGGGGGGGGGGGGAAACCTCCTTCTTTTTTTTTTTTTTTTAGTGGGAAAACTCCCCCCCTATTTTTTTAAAAAAAAAAAAAAAAAAAAAAAAAAGGGGGGGGGGGGGGGGGGGGGGGGGGGAGAAAAAAAAAAAAAATTTATTTAATTTTTTGCGCTTCCCGAAACCCCGCGGGGGGATAAGGGGCTCACAAAATTATCCCCAATGATGACCTGAAGACCTATAAATCGGCGGAAATAAGTTAGTGCAAGTTTCATGGACCAATCTTCAAACAAGGCTCCGTCGAATCAAACACTTTTCCTTCTTGCATAACGACAACCTATTGGTCCTTTTTCGTCCGGTTGTCGTACATGTTATCGCTTTTGTATACTACATAAAGGTTTAAAAGTTCACCAGAGGCACTTGCAGCAAACAAGACAGATGTAGCAGATTTTGACGAGTCCACTATATGTTTTGCATGTTTGACTGATCTTTTCACAACCACCATTTTCCTGGCGGGATCATCCACAAAATTCGTTTCATCGTAGTTGATGATATTTGTAGAGTTTACTCCATCAATATTAGCAGTAAAATTATCGAAGTATTCGTTTATTGATTCAGGCCTAACGGCAGCCCGTGCTCTCTTCAACCTTCACCAGGCAAATTGTCTAAAAATTTTGGAGACCTCTGTCCTAGTCTGTCGAGATATCCTTTCACTAAATACCGTATATCACCGCTATCAAAGGGATATCCCCAACTTGCTGCGCACAATATAACGTCTTTAATGCTATCCTCCTCGCGTTCTGGCAGTTTGTCCTCCGACCGATTTAAGATTCCTCCCTTGTCGCAGGTGACGGTGAAGTGTACTTTTTGGAACTCCATATACCTCGGAGGCTTTCCGAGGTGTCATCCTTCGATTCCAGAGGTGGCGAAGTGCCTCGAGTAAATATCGTTCCTCATAGTTTTGATTGAATCGCGCTCCGCGCGCTCTAACATATTTTCGAGGCATATCCCTAATCACCCGAGAAATGATTTTCACAGATCGTAATTCCTATTGGTGAATACCAAATCCGTTTTTAATATCAATTTATTGAATTAATTAATAAGTATTTCTAATATGTTGACCAGTGCACATAATCAAACATGTCGGTAATGTAGCGCACACATCTGGTAAGTACATTTTTGGCCAAAAATGAGTTAAATACACTAAACAAGTGCCAACACTTGCAATTTTTATTCAGTGTATTTAATTCATTTATGCAAAAAAATGCTCTTTTCACATATATGCTTACACAATAAATGTTCTGTGTGTAAATTAGTTACTGGAAGTTCTTAAATATTTCCACTAAAATGTTGCCTTTATAGACATATGAATTAAAAGTCAAGTTCGAATGTGATGTGTAGGCAATTGGTGTGTCATGACTAGAGTTGACAAAAATTCGAAGCAGGACATAGGCGTATGCATCATAAAAAGTGTAATACAAGAAATTAATTAGTAAAATAGCAATAAACTGTTACAATTTATAACTATGCATGCAAAACTTAGCCTCTTAACTAGCTTGCTTATCACGAAATGGAAAAGATCTGTAAAAACTTTGCAGCATCACGTATGCTATGAAATGCGTGAAGATGTTTAGGACATTTAAGAAACAGTTTTTTGTACTGTACTTGATATTAATGCATCCACCTCTGGAAAACCTTGTCGAATAGTTTCTGCCACAAAAAGCATGCACTTTACATGTACCATGTATCAACTTACAACCGTGTTCTTGAAGAGAACGGCCTACCAAACACATTGTCGCGGCACCATCGATCACAAACATCAACACTTGACTTTTTGACAGGTCAAATTTTTCTAACGTCGCCAGCATCACCCGCATAATTGTTTAGTCAGTACACTCAGCTAGTTTTTTGCTAGCTAGTAACAGTGGAAATGTCGGTTTAAGAGGGTCCAGTACACGTATTATAACGTTTAATAGAATTTATTTTACAGTCTATCGTCTCGTTAGCACATAACCACAGCCGTGTATTTTTTTGTATACATTTGATCATATTTACAATGTCTTCACTTACAGTTGATACATAATTACGTTGTGCGACTTGGTAACATCACCTTGGGATTGTATTTATTCCAGAAGTACTGAATTGATTGTTTATCGAGTATGTGCAGTGGAACATCACAGGCAATCAGCATTAAGAATAAATCGAACATAAACTGTGTTGTCGAAGGCACGCTATTTATTTTAGTTTTGTGTTGCACAGAATTTACGTGACGTTTACAATCACGTTTGTCCCAGCACATCAGGTCTGTCTCGCGCACCTTACAAATTATTATTAAAAATTATTAATTTGAGCAGGTTTTTTGGAATTTTTCCTGTGTACATACAATCATCCATATTATATTCTCTGTAAACTAACTTTTTTTAATTATTAAATTTATTTTTATGTTTTATGAATTATAATGCGTTGTTTGTTTATGTGCATGAAAATGCCCCCATGCACAATGATAAAAGGTGAAAAATGACATGAGCTGCCACAACATTGGCAACCAGGACGGCCCAATCGTACCTGAATGGGATTGTCGTCCTGGCTGGATACCATTTTTTATCAACTTTGTCCCTCATGTTATATTGTTTGTTTCTTGTTATATATTTATATATGAAATATATAAAAAGTAGCCTTAATTACAAATGTATATGAAATAGGAAGTAAAGCTGATTAAACTAGAATTTGAATTGGGAATTCACTGATAAATTTATTCACTTTATCAGCGTATGGCCGTTTTTTACCCTTGAGCAGGTCTGACATACTTTATTATTAAATTAATATCAATAATAAAATACAATAAAATTATCAACAATATAGCGGAGAGGAATAAATTACGTTATACACACCACGTGGCATAACAAAAGACTAAAATCAAATGTTAGTCTTTGCTAAAATAGTAAACAAGTCTCGCTTACGTATTTGGATATTTCTCTACATGGCACCGCCCATGACTTGCGGACCGATATGCCAACTCTAGTCATGACAGTAGTATGTAGGTTGCATAATTATATGACGTCACAACTAATAGAGTCCATTGTGTAGAAAGAGTCACTTTTACTTCCTCACCCAAAGTGAGGAAGTTATGTATTCGTGAAAAAAAATTTGAAAATTTTTATTGCATTTCTAGACGAATCTCGACGAATTATGACGATACACAAAATTTCATACAGAAAAAATTTTCTGTCTGTGTGTCTGTCTGGCTGGTTCGCGATAGCAGCTACAGTTTTTGAGATAAAGCTTTCAAATTTGGTACACACCCTCTAGAGGTCAAGGAAGAAATTGAGTTCGTTGATAAGCAAAATCGGTCCCAATTTTTGAAACGTCAAAAAATGTGACATTTTTTAAACGTCAGACTTTTTTAAAACGTCAAAATGTGACTTTTTTAAAACGTCAAAAAATGTGACTTTTTTTGAAATGTCAAAAATTACTTTTATTATAACCTCCACCACACGTCGAGTTTTACTACGGTGAGGAAGTTCTGATCCCCAAGTAATTGGCAGCGGTTTTTATGTTAGTAGTACTATTGCAGAAAAATAGATATTGATATACATATATTATTGCTGAATAAAAGAAAATTCCAGTATTCAAAACAATTTATTTATGTCGCCATTAATGGCGAAAACCATTTTTTTAATTATATGTGTTTTGAGTTCTCATCATCGTAGGCAATTTTAAAATACTATTTTTCTGCATAAAAAACTAGTAAAAATTATTGTTTTTGACTTGACAAATTCATTCTACTCTGGGAATCTCATATCGCACTATATCCATACTTTGTCCATTGTATTTCTGGTGGCAACAAAAATCAATAGTTTTTAAAGTTTATGTCAGAGTAAAGGTTTTGGTATAAACTCTATTCATATTTTTTTATATCATCTTGAGCTTTGTTATTTATTTTATTTTTCATAGAAGCTTAACTGATAACATCAAAGAATAGATATTTTTGGTAATACTGATGTTTATTTTTTTCGAGCATAAAACAATTTTTCTTTTAATTGAAATATTTTTACTACATAAGCGTGTCTATATTTCAGGTAATGAAGCAGCCAATTTTGAATCTGCTATCATAGCCACTGGATTTGGAAAATTTAATGTATTTTTAATGTTGGTTATTTTACCAACAGCATTTTCACAAGTTTTCGAAAGTGTGTCGATGTCTTATGTAGTACCTGTTGCGCAATGTGATTTAAATTTAACGTTGGAAGCTAAAGGAATGTTAAATGCAATAACCTTTGCAGGTAGGTTGATAAAATGTATCATCAGAAACGCATGATTTGTTTAAGTAGAATTAATGTTTAATGTAATTTTATCTCACTGAATCACTTAATCTATGATACATGAAGTTCTTTTCGTTCCGTTTTATGGAGCATTCTGTATTACGCTTATCATTTCATTTTCGTTAAACAAACTAAATATTAATAAAATACATTCTTTGCTCGAGTATATTATGTCAGTAGCGTCTGCCTTTATCGGTTTACACACGTGTCCAAGATTATAATTTGTAAATTTCTTAGAATTTCATTTATAATTGTTTTGCTCTTTTTCCGGTAATTTTGTTTGCTGATATATGATAATGCTTTCTAGATAAATTTCTGCCGTGCTGAGTAATATCTTGAACTGTAATAGAAATAATGATAATTAGCATAGAAACGCTTTATATATTATTGTTATAAAATATGAAAATGTTTAAATATAAGCAGGTAGAACAATAGTATCCGTATATAAATATTAGTCCATAAATATTCGGTATTGTTTACAACAATTTAATAAAAAAAGTATTTAAAAGTCTCACCCTCCTAAAACTGATGTATGCATATAAATCAGCCTTCAGTTACTTCTTGTTATTAATCGTTTATGCATTTTTTACATTTTTTGGTATTAGTATTTTTTACTGACTTTTTAGAATGAAGTTTTCCATCATCTACATTTTATTCTTAGGCTTATTGTCTTCAGTGATATAGTCTAGTTCACAAGTTAAAAACGGTGTTAAAGGTCGTAAAAATGTGGGCAATAGCTCATTGGATTCTGAATGACATCTAGAAAAATGTATAAAAATTGTTTACCAGAACATAAAAAATTGCAAAAGTTATTAACAAATTAAGATAAAAAATGGCATTTAGTTTTTCGCAAATAATTCAGAAACTATTAGTAATTAAGAAATTTAAAAAAGATTCTTAAAGAGGACGAAATTTCCGATAAAAAAGTCCTGGAACTATACCTCCATTATTAATAATTTTAATTTAATGGTGAAAATTGTGCTGCCGCAGACGTCAGAATCCGACCATAGCAGCAAAAAATTTTTTTTTTAGCTATAAAATATTAATTAAAAAATTTCAAAAGATTATTGGATTATCCCAAGGAACAATATCCACTTAAAAAAATTTTTTTTCATCCATTTTTCATAAAATGCGCTCATTGTTAATTAACAATTTTTTTTGGAGTTCACGTTTATTATTATAATCCGATAATTGTTAAACTAAAGATAGAAAATTATAACCGATGCTGGATACATTGTGACAAGTATATTTTATGAAATAATCACATCACGATATTTTTAATTGTTATAGTTTATTAGTTATTAATCTTTTACGTTAACAAAAAACTAATAAACGATAAAAAAAGGTGAAAAATTTTTTTTTATCAATATTTGTTATTATCACTGTTTTTGTATATATAGATTTTATAAGTTTTAAATTTTTAGTGGTATTTCTTTAAAAAAAATGTTTTAAACAAATGGATTAGTTGCATGTTTTAGAAAAAAATTTTTTGCCAAATTATTAGTCGATTGATATATATTATGATTTAAAAAAAAATTCTCTTTGCTCTTTGAATCTAGTTTAAATTGATCGTCTAGTCTGTCCAACATATTTTTGATCACAGTCCTTACAGCTAATTTCGTAAATCCCCCGACTTTTCCTTTGTTTCAATTTTGTCTTTTGGATTGCCTAAAAGTTGTTGAAGTTTGTTTCCCGTTGAATGAACCACTGTCATACCTACATCTTTAAAAATCTTACCAACACCACGGGTGAATCGAGGATCGAATGGAATCGATACAAATTTCGCATTTTCTCTTTCATTTTGAAAGGTCGAGGAATTTCGAAGCGACTCTTTAAACTTTCGTTTCCTAATTATTTTATCAATTAAACTTACAGAATATCCATTACTCGCAGCTATATCCTTAATCAATGCCTTTTCTTTTTCAAACCTCTCCTTACTGAGGGGGAAGCTTAATAGACGATGGACTAGAAAATTGAAACTCGCCATTTTGTGTTGAGCACAATGGTGAGAGTCCTTAGGGATATATCTTAGAGTACTGGTATCTTTTCTGTAAATGTCAAGTTCTAACATCTTCACTATTTCTAATTACTAATACATTTAAAAATGGTAGTTGTCCAGAGTTTTCAGTTTCATATGTGAATTTAACTGACGCGAAACGACTGTTTAATTTAGATACAAAGTTATCAATATCAGCTACTTTTGTATCGAACACTGCAAAAATATCATCCACATACCTAATTTGTTTCTGGTTTTTTTGTTGTAATAATTTTATGATAGAATGTGCAGGAGTGTAAAATCCTTCTTTTCTCAGCATTCAACCATCCAGTCTCGGTTAATTTGGCAGATACGTGATCACGTTTACGAAGTCCGCAAATAAGACATTCACACCGAAATTTATTTTCAATATTTATTTCATTTTGAATTTTTACATTGATTATTATAACTCTGTTGTTTTTATCATTATGACATTTTCATCTGTGATATGTGATTATTTGAGGTTTGTATCACTTAAGATAAGGAGATTACTTATTTTTATTTTCAATGTTCAAGTAATTTTTTAGATTTTTAAAACAGTTTTAAAATTTATGTAATTTATTTGTATTTTAATTGTTTTACATTTTAATTAAGAGTTAATTCATAATAATTGTATGTATATATTTTGTTAAAATTATGTAAAATCCTATATCCATTATATCCAATAATTTTGTAACCATCAGTATTGTAAGTTTAAATTTTATTGTTAGTCCTGAAGATGATCAAGAAATTAATCGAAACGTTGAAAAGGGAAAATAACTGTCTGTTATTTATTATCCGTTCATACCGACTATTTATGGACTAATGTTTAAATATATCAAAATACTTTAGTTTTTAAACATTTCCGTCAATCTGTCTTATTTTTAAACTGGGTATTTCTAATTTGTGCTATTCAAATTACATTTTTTTTATTTTAGGTATGATAACCAGTGGTTTCCTTTGGGGATATTTATGTGATGTTACTGGAAGAAAAAGAATAATGGTTTATGGATATCTGTTGGATGGTTTTTTTGTTTTAATGGCCTCGTCTTCGCAGAATTTTAGTATGTTATTGGTTGCTAAATTTTTTGGAGGATTCATGTTAGTATTAATTTTTAGTAGTAACATTTGAGTTTTGAACGGGTAATAATCATAGTTTTTACGAAGCAAGATTACTATTGAAACAGGTTACCTCAATGAGTATTATAGCGTTGACTGAAGGAGTGAACAAGAGGACAACCTTTCGTGGATAGGGATTTTAGTAGGTACTTCTTTGTTAACACTTAGGGATTATCATCAAGTTTTAGTGCTATGCAGCCAAATTACAAACATCTTTCCATTACACTAGTAACACCCTCAGGCTATTGGCAAAGAAATGCAGTACATACTAAAATCTCGACACATGAAAGGTCGTGTCTCTTGTTAACTCCTTCACTCAACGATTGCAGTGATATATCATTTTAATACCTTTGAACTATTCTCTTTAAATAATAAGCTTAGTTTCTTATTGTCACTAATAACTAGAGCCCGAATCCGAATATTACATGACGTCAATATCAGGGGTAGATCCAGGGATGTTCTGACTGTGACGACCCGACCCCCTCGTCTATTTTGTAATTAATTCATTCCCCTCTTACTAAGTCTCCACCTGATCGTGAAGCGACAGGTAATACTTAATTAATTAATTGGCCTTTTTCGTGATCGTCTAGTTTTAGTGGTAGGACCCCAAATTCGTTGTGTTGTGGCAACCTCCCAGATACGTTTATAAAGATTGGTATTTGGTATTACTTTGTTTCATTTATTAGATTTAATTTGCTTCAATTTGATTATATAATTTTTACCAATTATTATGAATACTATCTGCACTGCACTGATATATGTTTGAAAGAATGACTCGTATGAGTAAGATTTGGCTTTAGATTTATGCTTACTGATTTACTAAGAATTCATTTTTGTACCTGAAAGTAGAAATAAGTCAAGGAAACTCAAATAACGTTTCCACACCTTTTATTTCTGTGCTTAGACAGCTGTCTATAAGAAATACATGGATATTTAGCTAGTTGAACCTACAAAGCAACCAAACCTGGTTACCTGCGTGAAAACTTCCGCGTTGTAGTTTAAATAACATATGCAAAACTTTACATATGGTTGCAAGAGAAACTTCCCTTGTATGAGGTAACAGAACGTCATCTGCCAAAGAAGATGGACAGGTGCAGACACCATGCTTTAATTTAATTCGCGGACTTGTTGTCACCGTACAACAGTCCATAAATACAACTAGCGCTGCCAATTAATATTCGTTGGGACAACTGTGCATTTATTTGTGGGCTTTGTCGAGTGCACCCCGCCTTCACGGCTTAAACCAAGGTGAAACGAACTACCCTGTAGAGTTTTGTGTGGTGGTTGGCAGGCGTTAACTGTATTCACGGCACGAGTATGAGAACTGCGGTCACAAACCATTAAACGATACTCACTGCATGCCGGCCACTGGGCCCCCTGTCGAGAGACAAGACCCACTGGTCAAAACACACAGAGAGTTCAAAAGACTGCATGTGGTGGTATCGGCACCTGACCATACTAATCTGCCAGCTGACCGCTCAAAATCCTTGGGTGGACTGCTAATTAAGCGGGGCTCTCTGTACTTAAACGGCGGTTATGACAACCGGAGTTGTGGTTTCTCTTTGACTTCCAGGTTCCGGAAAGCCAGCGATAAACACTAGGGTTGCCAAAGAGTAAACACAACGATGCGATGATGGCGGGCGAGCGGACTATCTTTGACTTCCAGGCCCCGAAAGCCAGCGATAAACACTGGGGTTGCCAAAGATGTGCTCGCGATTGGTGACGGCGGCTATAAGCCGGGAGAGCGGTCTATCATTGACTTCCAGGCCCCGGAGAGCCAGCGATAAACACTAGGTTTGCCAAAGATGTGACAACGATCGTACGCCGCCTCGCATATTTATATGATTTCCCGTGAGTGAGTTCGTTGTTCAAGTCTGCAAGCTTGACGGAGATAGCCAAACGTTAACTTGTGTTCTTCCACCTAAAATTTAAGTCAAGATGCTTTTGGTGAAAAGTGATATAATGACTATGTTTATTAGCCTTTGACCTCATTCTTAGTAAAAACTCTTATAACCCTACGTGTTTATGTCGGTTTGTTTATGATATTGGTTCTCGGCTGGAGAATGCTTTGAGATTTTGTACAATTTTGTGAATGTTTTAAAATATTTAATGAATAGTCTATACTAGATTTGCTTAAAATATACTAGATTTCTTTAACCATAATTATTCGTAAATTGTAAGGTACAGTTTTCAAAGTTATTAGCTAAAATCTGTAAACCGTTAACAACAATTTATAGATTTAAGCTGGATACTTGGTGAAAACGCACTCTTAGAGAAAATATCCCCTTTTTATTTTTTACGACTGCTTATTACTTACTCACCCCTCAAACTGAGGAAGTTATATATTCCTGAAAAAAATCTCAACGAATTATGACGATACACAACATTTCAGCTAGAAAAATATTTCTGTTTGTGTGTCTGTGTGTCTGTCTGGTTCACGATAGCAGCTACAGTTTTTGAGATAAAGCTTTCAAATTTGGTACACACATTTTGGAGGTCAAGGAAGAGATTGTGTTCGTTGATGTGCAAAATCGGTCTAAAAAAAATATTAGTGACATTCCACCAATATCACTTTTTTGAAACGTCCAAATGTGACTTTTTTTGAAACGTCAAAAAATGTGACTTTTTTGAAACGTCAAAGCGAATTTTTTGAAACCTCAAAATGTGACTTTTTTGAAACGTAAAAAATGTGACTTTTTTTGAAACCTTAAGAATTACTTTTATTATAAACTCTACCACACGTCGAGTTTTACTACGGTGAGAAAGTTCTGATCCTCAAGTAATTGGCAGCGGTTTTTTTAAATTGATGTTATGTTGTGCTTTAATGTAGAGATTGGGAGGTAGCGACGACTTTTACGTAGATATAATATTATGTTGTAAACACCTAATGAATTGTACATGTATTAAATTCCTAAAATTATTTATTTTCATCTGCTTATTTGTTCACTTTGTTGTAGTAGGGACTGCGTTATTTAGTGTTTGACGTGTACAAAGAGTGGATTTTTACCGCTATATTTTGGATTCAAATACGCGATAACTCCTGTTGTGAGTACAACCGTTCCTGGAATCTAATGTTCGGATCCGGATTCCAAATAACATATAGATACCAGCGCCTTACGGTCAGTTAACATAAACGTAGCTGTACATAAAATATTATTTCTATTCTTTAATAAAGAACTACGGTACAATACAAATTCCAAGACAATCAGAGATCAAACTTGTATAAACGTAATAATTGCAATACAAAGAAAAGTAAGTAATGTCAATATCATTTGATTCTAGTCTCTCACTTTACTTTACTTTACTCACTAGTAATACAGTTACTGCTGTTTACTAACAGATAGCGGTATCGTATTGTACTCGTAGATAAGGGGGGTTAGCTTCACATACGCTTAATGTACGATTCAGTGTGTTGTTTAAATGCCAGTGATTATGATTATCACGTACTAGATCTTTGGTCAACCTCAAAAACCGAAATGGCAAATCCTGTGTGCTGTTTACAAACATGCTTCTCATACCTGTGTTCATTTAGTAGCCTACTCGTAGATACTATCTGAAACCAGTACTGAGTAGGTATACTATAAGATATGAGGAAGTTAAGTTTATATTAAAATTAGTTGAAATCCAACTGGCCGCTGTTATAAAGTTTATAGAATGCCTGCTGTGATAGCTTATGTCAATTCATAAGCAACCGTAGCAGGACTTTAATACTAATTTGTAGGTACATGAATGATTCACAACTATATATCGGCGGCGCTACTTGTGGTAGTCTGTGTAAATTATTTCTTAATACGGAATTATAGTTATCGAAGCCTATATTGTGACAGAACGTGCGGAGCAAGACATGTGGGCGGGAAATGTATAACACATAACATCTTCCATCTTTTACACCGCTTACATTAAAGCGAGAACGCTGATTGTTGTTTTTGCTGGCACGCGACCGAGGCGGATTTTCACTTATTTTCTGTGAGACTTCAGAGCCGCACTTAATTTTGTTACCGAATCATTCTAACAGTGCTGATATGTTGTAAGTATAATATTATAAGATAAATAATAATTATTTAATATCTGTTTATTTGCTGGTGTGTTTTTGAGAATATTTTAAGAAGGTTATCGTGTTGAAGTGTTCTGTAATAGTGTAATGTGAGTAATAATTATTTTACATTTGTTTATTTGCTGGTATGTTTTTGAAAATAATTTAAGAAGATATTTGATGTAAAAATATTTTGACCGTGGGAGGCCTCTACGTCTACATCTTATTGTGTTTGTGAAAATTAAAGTGATAGTGATTACAGTGATAAAGAATATCAAAGTTAATTAGTGTTTTCAGTAAGAAACAATCGGTTACATTTGAACGAGCAAGCTAAACAAATTTGCCTTAATGTTTACAATAATCTTTTGAAGCGACGAGTTAATTACCCTAATTAGTATGATTTGGATGTACTAGCATCCTGACTAACGTTCCCCATCCCACAATACACAGACTGGTGAAAGAAGGTGCTCTCCCAAGAAAACAAAGATCCGACGCCAGTCAATCGAATACTTTGGACCCATAGTTAGTCAAACTTTTAACAACTTTAGTTTACGACGCTTTTCAGAAAAATGAAATCCCAACTATTGACGTGGTAGACAGAAAATTAAAAGAAATAGATTATCATCTAAAATATACCAAAAGGACTTGGCTGAGAAAAATTGGATTTAAATATCAAACTATTAATAAACTCATGGTGATTATGGAAAGTAGACGAATAGTGGATTGGCGAAATTCATATCTAGAAGGATAAAATAACGCAAAACAGAAAATAGATCAATTTATTGTCTAGATGAAACTAGGTATGATACTCATGACACCGTAAAAAATGGATGGACTGACGGATCTAGGAAATGTCAACCAATCTCATTGCCCCCTAATAAAGGGACTCGGTTGATTATATTACACTGTGGATCAGTTGATGGATGGGTTGATAATGCATTGAAACTGTGCGGATAAAGCATGAAAGACTGTAACGTGGATTACTATAAGAACATGGAGGAAGAAATACTTGAAGAATGGTTTGAAAATACACTAATTCCAAAATTAAAACCGAATAGCATTATTGTTCTTGACAATGCGAAGTACTATTCGAGACAACTGTATAAAATTCCTAACAAGAGTTCTACCAAGCTGGAGTTACAAATTTTTTTAATGGAGCATGATCTCTATTATGAGGAAAATTATGAAAAAGCACTACTGTTAGAAGTCCTGCAAATGAAAAATTATGAGAAGTATATTATGGAAAATGTAGAGGAGAGATATGGCCACAAAGTGTTGAGATTACCGCCATATTTCTGCATTTTCAACCCGATTGAATTAATTTGATGCAAATTAAAGAAAAACGTCAGAAAAGAAAATATATTTCCGAAATTCGATAAAAAAAGTCATATTAACAAGAAAGATTGGGAAAAAGGAATTAGGAAAGTAATTACAATTGAGAATGATTATTTAAAAATTGCCAAATTTCATATAAATAGTGGAAATAAATTTATTATAAATTTGAATGAGGACGATAGTTCATCTCAAAATGAAGAAGAGGGTGAGAAGAATGAGGATTCAGAGGAAGAAGCAATGTGAGGTGAGGTAAAGTGAAGTGATGCGAAGTACATTTTATGATATCAACTGCATTATTTAATTCCGTCTTTGTGTTTCCGTGGCTCGGTGCTTGAGAAACACTCTTTCTTAGGATGTTATTATTTATTAATATTATTATTTATTATAGTAATAACTTTACTATTACAATTTCTTTTTAGTTCATTTATTGAGAGAAATATTTGTTTCTGTTACTATTTTGAGAGTATATTTTTGTTTTTATTTTGTTTTTAAAGCTTTCTCGTTACTTTTTAAATAATCTCTTTATTCTATACTAATATTCCATACCCGTTCTTTTCTGCCAATCAATTCTCATACCTCCTCGTGGTTCTTGCTGGGTAGTAACAATTTATATTAAGCAAACTTGATTACTGTAGCTGCTGTAAATGTAGTCAATACGTTAAATTCAAAACTTTTATTTCAAGTTAATATTTTTTTTGTACAATTGTTAAATTGTTTCTAGGTAAACTAAGCATAAAAACCTACATTAAAAAGTAGTGAACAATAGAGTTAAATCCGGCTCTGCGTTCCGTACCGTCTTACCCCGGATGTCCCGTCAGAATATCTGTTTCGCAAACTATACCCACATACTACCACAGGGAATTGGCAGCCAATTTGTACACATTCCTAATAACCTCTTAGGTATTTAGGATTGTTGTAAATAATCTGAGAATAATGCCATCTTCATAAATCCCGGTTTGTTCGCCAAAGTCAACTCAAATATAAAAAGATCGCTAATTGAACTTATGGTAGCAAATATATAAGGAATGTAGGATTTGGATTTTTTTTAAATAAACTTTAATTACATGACGCTATAGGTATTACTCAATACATATTTTTAATATACTGACTGACAACCTCCAAATAGTTCCAGCAGCAGAGGTCAAATATTTAGGTATAATTATAGATTCAAAGATGAAGTGGATACACACATTAATTATACCGTAAATAAAATAAGGAGACATACAGGTTTAAATGTTTATAAGAAATCTAAAATTTTAAATAAATTAAAACATATCTGGTAGAATCTCATTTTAGATATGGAATATTAGGCTGGGTGGAGTTCTTAACCGTCACTTAAGACAATGAGAGGCAACACAAAAAAGGCTACACAAGATTATATTAAATGAAGAAATTATGTACTCATCAAATTACCTCTTTGAAAAGACTAAAATAATGGATAATAGGTCATTGTTCTTTTTTTAATGCGTTTTACATCGATGGCAATCCAATGCACAAAGAGGCAATAATATACAAGAAACTAAGGCAAATGTAAATAATAAATTAAAAATTCCTAAAACTAACATAACCTGTGGACAAAGGTGTTTTACACATGTTGTGTAGTTTTGTAGTCGAGTGGTAAGGACACTTTCCTCTTATCCTAGAGTCCCGAGTTTTGTCCCCGGTTGAGGAGCTAGGATTTTTCTAAACAAGAAATAATTCCTAGCATACTTGGACATTGGACGTGTCCATTGTCTCTAAATGTGTAGCCTTCTCCCACACAAGGTGCCTTGAGGTACCTTCAGAGATATAGGGCGTTGTATTACCTGTGGTGTTTAAATTTATAAAAATTTAATATCAGTACAAAAGCATACAATACAATACTAAATCATATTAAACAAATATCTGTTGTTAAGAAGGCAAAAACTGATACTAAACAATACATTCTAGAAATACCTGGTGGAGAAATTCATAAAGTTATTAATCCAAAACGTTGCTATAATAAACTGTATTAAGTTTCGATGTTACTATTTTAGTTGTAATTTTAGTACTAGGAGATGATACATATAATAGTTGGCGTATATATTCCTTAAGGTAAGAACCGCAAACGTGCGTTCATGTATATATTGTAGAGGTTCATAGCTATAAACTACATGTGTGTGTGTGTATATTAGCATGTGTGGATGTGTATGTATATATAAGCTGTGTGTATAAAGTATTGCAGTTAGGTTTAAGCATTACTTGTTTAGAATTAGCTAAATATGAGTAGATATAATTTGGCTGTTTATTTAAGATATACTATATACGTATTGTTGTTCAATTGTTCATTCACAGTGCTTTTCTGAACTTATATGAAGTATCTAACTTTATTTACTTGCCTATATCTTAGTTCCCTGTAAAAGAATTACTTGTAACTATTTTCGTAAATAAACTTTATTCTATTCTATATTGGCCTGTTTCTGTTAAAATTCTACACCGATCAATTGATTATCATTAAATATATATTTATTTTCAGAATCAATGGACCGTTCTCAGCTGCGACATCTTATTTATCAGAATTCCATTCTTCACAATATAGGGCAAGAGTTCATTTGGTTCGAGGAACAATAGTTTCTTTGGGAAATATAGTTTTGCCTCTACTGGCTTGGGGAGTTTTACCACAGAATTTAAGTTTCAGATTGTTTAACGTATTTGGTAATATTATTATTAGTAAATACACATTCAGTAGATACAAAATTATCTTCTTTTCAGAATACCATTCCTGGAATGTTTTTTTACTCATTTGTTCCTTAGCTCCACTGACAAGTGGAGTAATATTTATTTTTATGCCTGAAAGTCCCAAATTCTTAATGAGTGCTGGCAGGAACGAGGAGGCCTTAGAAGTTTTCCAAAAAATCTACAAATTCAACACAGGAAAGCCAATTGATACGTATCCGGTGAGTTGTATTAATTTTATGTCCAGTTCCAGTTGCAATTATCATTCCTTAGTGGTGCTAGAAAAACTAGTATTACATTAGGAGCCTCAAGAAAAATGTATTGTGATAGTTATACAGACTTACTAAAGGGAATAATGTATTTGCGAAAGGTAAAATTTCGAATTTCTGATTGCTTATTTTTCATTCTAGTACACATCATATAAATTTAGGGAGTTATGTGGAATTACTTATATTAAGAAATCAAATACTTGACACATTTCACATTACTTACTAGAAATTAGATACTACACATCGAAATAGATGGTCTGGGGCTAACATATCGTATTTGCTATGATTTCTGAAATCTTTTGAATTAAAATATCGACACTGCATTAAATTTCAATCTGGTTTAATCCACTCCTTGAAATAATTATGATCGAAACGAAACTCGCTCACTAATTCGTGGCTGACGAAAGATTTCAAAACTATTTACTTCAAACCCTAATAACTAGAGATTACTCGACGGATACCAATTTTAAGAAAATAATATTTTCTATGTACCTATTTTTTTGTGTTTAAGAAGAAAACAGGCATTTTGAATAATTTTTAAAATTATTTGAATCTTCAAAATATCTATCAAATTTTTATTCGTGTGTATTAAAAAAAGCTAAGAATTTTTATTAAATTAGTGTTATTAAATTCCTGGGGATGACGTTTCCATTTCATTTTCGATAATCCATCAGTGAACCACAGTAACACTGATTGAATCCGACATTTGGGTGGATGATCGATACATTATCTAAGTCGGGCTGTCAACAGAGACTAATGGTAATGGTAATGGTGGAGGAGGCTGACGCCTGGCAAGTAGGCCACAGACGGGCCCTCTTTACCAACCCCCAGCTGTCCCCTCAGCCATGTGCTTCTCTTGCTCCCTCATCGAATCTTTCCGATCTGCTGATGAAGGTCAGGATGTCACTCATTGCGAGGGAGCTCATCTCCTCCCTTAGAAGCGCCTCAGAACCGAAGATACTGTGTCTAAGGCGCCCAAACGCTTCACATTGTCCCAGAAAGTGGTAAGATGTTTCTTCATCGCTCCTGCATCTTGGACATATAGGGTCTTCCTCAATACCTATCAATGATAGATGCCTCCTAAGTCTGCAGTGGCCTGTCAGAACACCGATTAAGAGATTCAGAGTTATCTGACTCCGTCCCAGCAACCAGGCCGTTCTCGATTTGTTCGGCCCCGTCACAAAATCTCGGGTTTGCCTGCAGGCCCTGTTGGTCCTCCAGTGCGTCCTCAGTGTCTCGTGGGCCCACTTATTGAGGGCCGTTGTGACCTGCCTTCTTGAAATACCTAACATAGGCTCAGGCCCGTGACAGGGTTCCTCGGCTCCGAGTCTAGCCAATTCATCGGCCTTCTCGTTGCCTGGAACTCTCATTTGTCCCGGAACTCATACCAGTCTCACTTGTTTATGCCTAGCCAGCTCTTCTAGGACATCCCCCCCCCATACTCCTGGACGAGAGCTGATCTCGTCCTGGGGGAGCACACCGCCTTTAGAGGAGCCTGGCTATCGGAGCAGATGTCCACACTCGGAGACTAACCGGGGAGACCAGTTAGCCTGCTAGCAGGGAGTGATGCAAGTTCAGGTGGAGGTTTGCCATTCGGCTAAGAAGTGCAGGCAGATAAACCCAAGTTGTGGGTTAGTTTGTGCCCGAGAACCATATATAAAGTATAACAGTTAGAGGGTGGCAAATCTAAAGTTGGTCATAGACATATGTACGTACGCAACAAACACGATATACACGTATGCAGTAGATATAATTGAAACTTATGTGAGCCGAATTCCAGTCTGTTTAAGTATTTCGTTGCGGCTGTATAAATTGACAAAAATAACAATGCTACTGCGTGCCGATTTAAAAATTTTCGTCTTACATTTTTAAGCGTATAGACAAATATATAGATCTAAAGTGTAATGTGAGTGAATGCTGCATTTTTAGAAGGTATCCAATTTAAATCTATAAGCCGCTCTTAAATTTTTTCTGCTAGTAATCTCGAAAAACGAAACCAAATAATTCATCCTAAAAACCATATAGATTTAATATACAAAATATGCCAGACCACTAAAAACACGATTAACGGTATGCGCAATTTACAGTCGCCCGTCTGTTTCCAGCACGATGGGGCGATGGATGTAAGCTGAATACGAAGTCCGAACGAAAGTTAACGATTGCGCATGATTGAACATTTGAGGCAGTGCTCTTGCCAGAGCACTGAGAGGGACAGACAATGAGACAATAGACTAGCAGATTTCAATATCGCTGAAGCTCCAGTGGAGATTGGCTCATTCACACAGGCGACTGTAAACTGCCCATACCGCTAATCGTGTTCCTAGCGATCTGGCTCAATCTGCATATATAAGGTAACAGGCAATACTGATGCGTATTCTTTTATTAATAGAAATTACGATTATTTACCTTTATAAAATGACATAAAATAAAATGGTCGTATTTCTTATTAATAAAAAGAAATATATGCATCAGTAATTCCTGTAATTTTTATATTAAATCCGTATGGTATTTAAGATGAATTATTTGTTTCCATTTTCCGTTCTCATCAACAGAAACATTTTAACAGCGGTATGAAGTTTCATGTTGGTAACCTGGCGACTAGGGCGTACTAACACCGTGTGAAATATTATAAACGCGTTGCAAGTTTTAATTTAGAATGTATCTGTAATATTACATTCTTTTATAATGAAATTGCCGATGTTCAACAAAAAAAATATATCAAAGCTGTTTCCATTGTACTCAATCAACAGCAATTTTTTCATGTTGATTTTTTATTTTCATAATTTTCAGTTACTAGATTATACTTGGGTAATATGTTTCGTTTGTGTCTTGACCACAATTCCACTTCAGACCAATCCTATGCAGATTGTTCCGTTTTCATCCATTTATCAACTCTGGTGTTCTTTAAATCTCCATGCAACTTTTCCCCTAATCTGACCAATGTAACTTTCCTCACAAGTACATGTCAATTGGAAGCCGCTCTCCTTTGTGGTTTTGGATGTCTCTCTTCATTTGTTAACATCATTTGCTCAATCTATTTTTTTTTGAGAATGTGCTAACTCCATCTGCGACACCTGCAAATTAGCAATGCAAGCATATTCGTTAATATTTTGGTTACTTTGCCGGTACTGTGAAACGTTTCATCTACGTACTTAAACCAACAACTAGGTTTTAAGGTGTTTGATTCTAGTTTTTATATTTCGAGGAGTTCCACAAACACAAATGGTTTGTAATAACATGATCTCATGTAACTTAGTCATAGTCAATTATTTCTAGAATAGAAATATCAGGTACTAATTTTTGAATGTCAGCTTTTTTGGAATTAATTTGTTCTGAGTTAGATTAATCTGGGTTTTCATTAATACGGTAGCAAAACTAAAAACTCTCAAAGGTTACCAGTATATCAACATTTTATATTTTCTATATCTTCCCAGTTTATTTATGGTACGCTTTAAATTCTTGACGCGAGCTTTAGTTATAACTATGGGAGGCTGAGGAACCTTAAAAATATACTGCAGCAAATCAAAACGTGCTGACAATAGGTCTAAATGACACTCCTACTTTCCGTATTTTTTAAGAGATCATAGAATTTTGAGGACTTGAAAAAATGGTCATTTCAATACCAGATAAATAATAGTCGTAACAATTTGCACCAAAGCTAATTTAAAAGTTCTATATGTGACATTTTCTTCATATTTAAATTTGATCCTTTGCACATTACTCAAAAATAGGCTAACTTTGATCTTTCAAGTACCACATAAAAATTAATTATTTTAATAATTGCATAGTCAAGGTCAAACCACTACATTACAACTAGCCATTATTAGAATATTATGTATTTATATTCAATAAAATTCTTTTCAGATTAAAATGCTAATCAAAGAAACTAGAGAAAGTCAAGCATCTGTAAGATACAAACAAAATACAAACACCATCATACGGGGAGTTTTGGAAGGACTACATCAAATAAAGCCATTATTTTGCCCACCAAATATATTAAGACTCGTTCATGTTTGTTTTAACACTTTTTGTATAATGATGAGGTAAATATGGATCAAGAATACTCGAATAACGCTGATATATTTGTTTTTCAGTACAAATACATTAAAACTTTGGTTACCGCAACTCTTCCAAGCAATAAATGATTATAAATTTGCTCATGATGGAGTAAGCTCTAGTATGTGTGTAATGATAGAGAATTTAGGACAGAAAAAAAACGAATCGTCTCCTTGTGATGTTGTAAGTATTTCATGTCTACCTTGATGAAATTATAATTTTAACATAACATAATAATTTATTGTTTACAGAACTTAGATAATTCATCAGTTTACATAAACTCAATGGTAGTTGGAATTACACAAATTATGACTTTTGGAGTTGCTGGAATACTAGTTAATATGCTGGGAAAGAGAAAACTAGCAGGTATGACTAAAATTAAATGAAATTTTGTAATGTTTTATTACTATTTTTTTTTATTACAGTTATTATGGCTATTATTTCTGGCACTTGTGCGATATCTATATACTTTGCAAACAATTCTGATACTGTATTAGCATTGTCTTCGATTTTCTTAGCATTTGGAGGAGTGTGCTCTAATGTCATACTCACAACTACACTAGAATTGTTTCCAACATCTTTAAGGTATGTTTTTCCATTCACAACATAAAACTGATAACTAGCAGCCTTTGAAGTTTGGCACACTAGTTATAGATCACCCTATATAAAAAATATAAATAAAGTAGGTAGCGATAAATGACGTCAATTTCAGAGTTGATGCTAGGTGATGTGTCACCGCGTAAAAATATGTTTATGCGAGATCATGTATCAGCCCGCGATTTTTTAAAAATTGGAATAAAATTTTCAAATTTTAAGCTCACGTATATGAAGTAAATGAGCTTATTTTGATAAACATATATTATCAATACCATTTCCTCTTTCAACGGAAGTATCATTAGTTTTAAATTGTTAAATGTATATTTTACCATATTTTGACTATGCATAAAATTTTCTATATAATACATCAAAATGTTTGACATTCCTCAAATATGCCGGACCTATTTCAAAATTAATAATTGAAACTCTTTGTATAACGAAAATTTCCCAAGTAGACATTGGATGCCATAATATGGTTCATTTTTGACGCTTGTGTGCAATATGAAGCTAATTTTTTTCATTATAATGAAATTATTTGACTTTTTCATGACTTTTGGGCGACAATTACTAATTTTTTTTCAAATAGTAACCCCAATTTGTTCCTTCTATACAGGAATCATCATAATGTAAGCCTTAAACTGGTGTATGTATAACGAATTTCATTATAAATTAATTGTGGCAAATTTAAAACTTTTGGTCTCGTATGAAAGATATTAATCTAAAGCATTAAAATAATTTGCAAATAAATTAAGTTGCCTTTGGAAATAAATGAGATTCAGATAATATTATTGAACTGACAGTTTTTAAATAATTAATTGAATGTTGCTCAGTTACGTTTACAGTTTCAATATCTATTAAAAATGTATGCACAAAATGAAAAAGTCGATTTGTTGTAAATTAACAACGGCGAATTATGGAAAAATTTCAGAGCTGCTGCAGTAAACTACTAACAACGTTTTTCAAAAAGAAGACTCCCGCCGCAAAATTATTTCATAACACTAGAAGCTCAATTTAGAAACATTGATCCAGTAAATGACGAAAATGAAGCAGTAGTTATAAACGACGAGACTGAAATAAATGTATGAGCCATTGTTGAAATTGATAGGACTGTATCCCTCCGGAAAATTGGTGATGAGTTAAATATTACCCACGAATCTGCAAGAAGGATTTTAATTAAGCACAATCACAAAAACTTTAAATATCAAATAAATCAACATTTATATGGAAACGATTTTGAGAGAAGAGTAATATTTTGTGATTGGGCTATAACTAACATTAGAGGAAATAATGATTTTGCTAGACAAATACTATTTTCTGATGAATTAAATTTACAAATCTGGGATTATTCAACCGGCAAAATACTAGATAAAGGGCACAACAAAATCAATACCTATTTAGAGAAGGAAACCAACCAAATAGATTTGGTTTTAGTGCTTGGTCGGGCATTTTTGGTAATGTGTTGTTGCCTCTAATAATTTTTGATGGTCGGTTGACTTCGGAGAGATATCTGGAATTTTTTGCTGATATTAACAATGATTTTATAAATTAATTGCCAAGAGAGGCCAGAGATAGACTGATTTTTCAGCAGGATGGGGCCCCACCTCATAATTCCCGAATAGTCAACAACTATTTAGATGTGAATTTCGAGAATCAATGGAATCGTACAAATGGATCGGTCAGATGGCCTCCCAGGTCACCTGACTTAACACCAATGAACTTCCACATTTGGAGTTTTCCGAAAGATAGAGTCTACATTGTACAGTCAGCCACTTGGGAAGAACTAGAAGGGAACGAGTCGGAAAAACTATAAATGGAGTAACTCCACAACAGTTGGATAATTGTTTAAGGAATTGGTTAGAAGAATTAATTTATGCAAAAATGAGGAGGGGTGTCTCGTAAAAGCATTGGAAGTGGACTATATATAACTGGTTACGGTAGCTACTGATTTGTAGTGAGTTTGTCTAACATCTATTTGCAATGTATGTAATATCTAATTGTACCTAACATATTTGAAAAAAAAGTGGATAACTGCGGAATTGCACTCATCTTGATGTTGGATAATAGGATGATGAACCAGGGGGTGTATGTAGTAAATCCTTTGTACGTTCCACCGGCCGGGGTAACACGCGCGAACTTCTCACGTAATAATAATTATTAATGGTAGTAAAAAATGTATAAGAATAATGCTCTGTCCAACTCGTTGCTTCGACAGTCGACATTGAACTCCCTTTCTAGTCTCCTCTTCTTTAGGTGTAAAAAAGGTAGTACAGAAAAAAAAGGATAAGGAGTGGGAAGGGATAAAAACATAATTAAGGCAAAGCAAAGCCGCAAAGGTCCGTTTTACATTAGTTCCATAACAGGTAAACCGTAGGTGCATCCATGTACAAATTGTAACCAATAAAGATAAAGAGTAATATGACGTATGCTAAGGGGTGTAGTAAAAAATAGTAACAAGTAGATAATTATTATAAAATATAAAAGGCAAAGATGAGAACGGAATAAGGGGCATCATTTTGAACATTTAATATAAATTCAAATTTTTTATAATGCGACCATTGTATTAGTTTACAGTTATTGCCTAGGCCCAAAAAACCTATTTATCTCCTTTCAAAATCATTCTCGTAAGTATAAATGTTGATTTATTTGATATATAGTTTTTGTGATTATGTTTTTTGGGATTAGTTTTTATGAATAAGTTCTTATTTATTCCCAAAGGCAACTTAGTTTATTTGCAAATTATTTTAATGATTTAGATTAATATCTTTCATACGAGATCAAAAGTTTTAAATTTGCTACAATTAGTTTATAATGAAATCCGTTATACTCATACCAATTTAAAGCTTAAATTGTGACGATTCCTATAGGGAAGGACAAAATAGGGGTTACTATTTGAAAAGAAATTAGTGAGGAAAAAAATTATTTTGAATTTTTTCAAATAATTTCATTGTAATAACAGATAGTCCCTTCATATTGCACACAAATATCCAAAATGAACCATATTATGATATCCAATACCTACTTGGAAAATGTTCATTATACAAAGAGCTTCAGTTTTTAATTTTAAATTTTGAGGAAATTTAAATAAGGTCGCCATATTTGAGGGTAATATAAAAAATTTTGATTCAATATGTATAAAATTTCATGCATAATCAGAATATGTAAAAATATACAGGGTGTTATATTTAAAAATTCACAATTGATGACGCTTCCGGTGTAACCGGAAGTGGTATTGATAATATCTGTTCGTCAAAATGAACCCATTTACTTCTCATTTGTGAGTTTAAAATTTGAATATTTTATTCCAATTAAAAAAAATAATGGCGGGCTGTGGCGGGCTGTGGCGGGCTGATACATGATCTCGTTATACTGTACAGTTGCGGACAATAAAAAATGGGATAACTTTTATCACAGATTTTTGCTAAAATCTAGGTGTTTGTATTGGGATTATTGATATTAATAGGCTATATAATATTGAAAAGTCAATATTGACATACAATTAAAAAGTCACTTTTACACTACGCAAGAAGAGCTGTCCCATTATTTATTGTCCGCAACTGTACATATTTTTAACTAGCGATCACAAGTGTGAAAGCATATTACTAATATTAATGCACACACTAAAACATTTGCCACTTTCCAGTCGCAAGCATTGGTGGTTTCATCCACGCTAATCCAGACGTATTTGTCATTCAGTTGAGAATACATTTTTTGTTTCATACTGTCATCTCAGTGATAAATATTTTTTTCTTAGTGTCGTTTCCGATGGCACCTGAACATTGTTATATTGCCCACTAATAATACACTTTTGCAAAAATTGTCTAAATAATGGATTATCTGTAATATTACCACACACATACTTTTAATTCTAAGGAAATGTGTCTCTTAATATTTGCTTTGGCGTTGCACGAAAACCCTATTTTACAGCTTTTGCAATATAATTTTGCGTCGTTAAATTGCAACTCCGGGAAATCACTAGTACATCACTTCACTTTATCCTCTGAAGGAATTGAACAAGACATTTTAAAAAAGTTAATTTCCGTTGTCTTCGATTTTGCACTGTTTACGTATTTACGTTTTATTTACATATACTAATACGTATTTAGAGTGCATTCAGCAGGGGCAATGAGCGTAAACGTGATAGCGGATCCGCATACAGTGCGTCCATAAAGTAACGCATAAATTCATTATTAGGTAAATAAACAATATTATTGAATATTTCCGAAACACGTCGATTTTTGATTTTAATTTACTGTTTTTTTTCAAATAATTTAATATTCAAGGTGACCTACCTTCGAGTAATGACGTCATCACCGGTTTTCTAAATAGAACACCCCACTTCATTCCCAATTTCCGGATGTCCCTTGCTGAGCTTATTCCAAAAAATGCATCACAAGTTGCTTCAAATTGGTACAGGGTGGGCAATAATACAAATGGTGTTTATAAAAATTTAATTAGAAAGTTATACGTTACTGTATTTTTACAAAAGACAATTTACAATTAATGTTCAAATTGTTCTCCATTGACCGCTAGACAATGACCTAACCGGGCAATACATTCGTCTCTGACATTTTGTAGCACAGCGGGAGTTATGATCAACATTTTTTGCCTGATTCGGTCTATTAGCTCACGGATATTGCCAGGTCTGTTGGTATAGACTTTAGATTTTAAATAACCCCATAAAGAGAAGTCTATTGGACTAAGATCAGGTGATCTAGCGGGCCATTCCACTGTTCCTCTTCTTCCTATCCACCGATCTGGAAAGGTTCTGTGTAAAAACTCGCGCACAGCTGCAGCGTTGCGCCATCCTGTTGAAACCAGATTCTGCTATCTGAAGTATTAGCTATTTGAATATCAGGAAAAAGCCGGGTCAAATCAGGAATGTATTTTGTAAGAAATTCAGATACAATGCTCGTGTCAAATTTTCATCAAAAAAATATGGACCAACAATTGTATTTCTCACAATACCAGCCCACACATTGAACTTTTGTGGTCGTTGCGTATGGTATTCTTGCATCCAGTGTGGTTTCTCCTGAGACAAAAACGGGTGTTTTGTCGATTAACATGCCCATTCAAGTAAAACGTTGCCTCGTCGGAAAATAAAACGTTATCATTGAAATTGTTATTTCGATTATTTTGGTCCATCATATACTCGCAGAATTCATTTCTTCGGTCAAAGTCTTCTTCAGCCAATTTATGGATGAGACATACTTTATAAGGTTGGTACTTTACCTTTTTAAAAATGGTCGACACTGAAGACTTTTCAATATTCAAATCCCTAGATACTCCCCGCACTGTACAATGTGTATTTTCTACTGCCAACAAAATTACGTCTTGTTGAATATTTTCATTAACTTTAGGTCTATCTTGTTTTGGTGCATCACTCACATGTCCTAATTCTCTGTATTTTCGATCTATTCTGCTTACCGCAGATTGTGAAATAGGTTCACGATCTGAGTGCATTTCATGGAATAATCTGCATACCTCTTGTTGAGCCCGCATTCTATCGCCAACACCAATCATCGTTAAAATTTCAATCCTCTCCCTTTCAGTTAAAGGCATTTTCAAAAAAACAGTTTTAATATGATAAATTAGATTTAGACTTCACGTAAACGTACCTACTTTGAAGCGTTAACAATACAGAAGTGAACTTTTTTATGACAGTCCTTAACGTCAATTAAAAAAACAAATGGCAAATAATACCTACAAACAATAAAAATAGTACGATATAGTCGAGGGACAAAAATCACTAATAAACGTGGTTGGGGTGTTTTTAATTGTTTATCAAAGTAGATGTATCACAATACGTTAATTTCATTTAATTTTTTAGTACGTTTATTCATTTGTAAATAACTTGTAATTTTGGTATTATTGCCCACCCTGTATCAATTTGAAGCAACTTGTGATACATTTTTGGAATCAGCTCAGCAAGGGACATCCGGAAATTGTAAAAAGAGTGGGGTGTTCCATTAAAAGGAAACAGATGATGACGTCATTACTCGACGGTAGATCACCCTGTATATTAAATTATTATTTGAAAAAACAGTAAATTAATATCAAAAATCGACGTGTTTCGGAAATTTTCAATAATATTGTTCATTTACCTAATAATGAATTTATGCGTTACTTTATGGACGCACTGTATATGTATTGCCATGAATTTTTATATACACACATATTAAAATTAATACACATAGATTAAAACAAGTGTACACATGTTAAAGTTATCACTCGTAATATGATTTTAAAATGTCTATTTGGTTTTATGTATTAATCATTACACAAGAAAGCTTAGAAAACTAAAGCATATTAAAAATAAAAAAAGAAAACACTTTGCTGTAACCATAAATTAATAAAAAAGTATCTAAAGTTTTCATTAAACCGTCATTTGAAATTAAATATTTAAACCAATTTAAATATAATTGTCAGAAACTAGTTCCAGGCAACTATTCAGACATGGTAAAACATTAAACAGCATGAATCCAAGAATGAAATAATAAAAGAAATATTAAGAAAAGCATTAACAAATTCAGTAGATGAAAATAGTAACAAAATTCTGTTAAAATAGAGTCAAGACATGTACATAAGATGATTGTACCATTTACCAATACCTGCTTACTAATTACTGTCAATAGAAATTAACTTCAATCAGGTTATGCTTCGTTGTAGTGATACATAGATTCGTGTTAATAGTACAGAAATAATAAATAATAAACACTAGGAATGCAACATGAAAATTAGGTTATATACCACGCGTCATATTCTAGATGTGTAAAAAAATTGAGGTGTGTTCATTTAGTGGAAATTTGTCTCACTTCAACATTCCTTATTTGCGCTGATGGTATCTCTGTTTTTCTTACACTAAAGTGCAATATTTCACATTAGTGAAAAATACTAAGTCCAGCTGAACGAGTTTTATAACTACCAATTTGACTGGTTATTTTCCACACATGCGCGCACAGACATTTGATAGCCCAGACGTATAAGAAGTGGGGGTAATCAAAAAACAAAATGTGAACCCATCAGACTGGAGAAGTAAACTGTCTTTGTTAGTCTTTGGCATCGTTAGTGCATACGATATTTCGACTGCGATAGTATCCATCTATGCATTCGCATTGCTATACCATATGTATAGCGCTAAGTGTGGCTAGTTAGAAATCGAATACGAGGGATGGCTGCGAACTATGATAAAATAAGATGGGATAAGACACACTCAACGAACATAGGGACAGGCTCAGTCTATACTCCAGTAGCCAGCCATAATACACTCCCACTGTTACATCCATCTCACTTGTTCAATCAGTTTTTATTAACATTTGGCCACATTAGCCATTTTACACATGGTATAACAAGAATCCCCGTTAAGGTGACGCATGACGGTCAGTAAGTAATTGTTTTTTATAACTGCAAACCGTCCAATTACATGATAAGAACCTTTAGAGTTTTGTTCCCATTTTTATGAAGAAAACAGATTTATTGCATACTACATAAGAATATTTTATCATTTCATATTGTTTGAAAATGTTTCATCTATGTGTTAATATAATATTATATCTACGCAAGTCGTCTCTGGAATTTATCGCTACGTCCCTATCTTTAGTAATGACATTTGAGGTTGTTTCTAATACGTGGCTTAATTTGTATTAAAATAACCAAAAATGTTAATTTTATGAGTTAAAATGAATTTTTAGGGCCATGGCACTTTCTATGCATCTGATGTTTGCACGATTGGGGTCAGTAGTTGGAAATCTGGTTTTTCCACTTTTGCTTTACGTAGGATGTGCACCACCGTTTCTTTTTATTGGATTGCTTTCATTCAGTAAGTACATTAGGATAAAATAAGTATTCTATTAATTTTTTATATGCTTTTAGGTTGTGCCTCTTTGTCGTATTTATACCCAGATACGGAAAACAAAGCTTTGCAGTGAAGAGAATTCAAACAAGTAAAGCTCAGATCCCACTCAGCTTCGATATCGAATATTAAATTATGTCTACTGACAACACTTAAAATACTCAATTCACTGAATCATAAGCTATTCGGTGGTGAAAGTTAACTGCGTTGACTGAATTTTAAATGAATGTAAATTTACAGACAACTTAACTTTTAATTTATTTATTTATTTTTAATTTTATAAAATTTATAACACTTTAAGTTAAATTCAGATCTAATTTAATATGACTTGACTATATATAGACAAACGTTATATGTTAAATATATGATTTATATTTAGACGCTTTAATTTTTTTTATCAACAGTAAAACTCACCTGTCACTTAGAAAATTAACATAGTAAAAATACATACAGTTTATTCTGCAACTTTTTGTTCGAAAAGCTGTACAAAGTTATTCAGGTTTTATCCTGATAACTTCAGGAATTGATAGAACTCCCCAAAATAATGAGGGTTTCTCTAATAAAATATATTCCAAAAACGATTTCCTTCCGAGATAGATGGCGCGAAACTTTACTATTTTAAAAAGTTTTTTAAGAATATCACGGAAACGGAAAGGATCATCATCTTTGTATTTGGTGTGCTTACTTGGTTGGTCATAGGCATTATTTAGTGATACAATTATAACAATCCTCACATGGAGTGATAAAGGGGGCGTGCACGTTAAAACCCACCCGAAATATTTCCGTTATGCCACCAGTTAAATTTGACCTTGAAAATTAAATTTACCGTCTTTTTGCAAGTGATTTCTATTCTTTTTTTGATATTTTGCCTCATTTATGAGATATTTGACAAAATTCATGACAGTGCGTAATTTTTTTTAATAAAGAATGCCAAGAACCTCAAAGATGTATTAACAGATATTAAAAATAATTCAATAACATTACAGTAAATACTCAAAGTGCATACCTTTAGCCTTGATACACTTTTGACACCATCGAATTAGCGTATTAATCGCAGCGGTTATTTGAGCAGGATTATTTCTTATTTGCTCACACGCGTTCCGTGTCCTTTGAATTAATACTTCACGGGTATTTATTGACGTATCATACACAATGACTTTCAGATGACCCTAAATAAAATAATCCGAAGGATTCAACTCTGGTGAGCACAGTCGTTAAGCCATTGGCCCTTCACCAGGAATCCTGATATTTTGACGGTTGTTGCCTAGACGTCCAATCCAATTACGTGGATAATTTTCATCCAACCACTACTGTACTGCCGTCCATAATGCGCAGGAGCACCATCTAACTGGATCCAGTTTTTTACGAGTAAATTTAGGGGAACATCTTCAAATAAATTGCCAGGAGAGTTTTGAAGCAATTCATGAAATAAATTCTCATTTAAACGAGGAGGCAAAAAATGCGGTCCACAAAAAACCACCTCATATATTAACACTACACTCTTGCCGAAACGTAGATTGCCTGATACATTGAGGATTGATTTGTCACCAAACATGAAGGTTATTGAAATGTACCGTACCTAGGTCATTTCACCTATTTCAAATTTTACCTATTTATTACCAAAATTAATTACTTTATTATTTCTAAATTAAGATCATTAAACGTTAATTATTATTTCATTACAAGGAACCAGAATATAAATCGTATTATATTAGAAATCTCAGGGTTAAATAACATTTCATTTTAGGAGCAACGTTTGAACGCACAATTTTAGTCAGTTATCAATATGTTAATGTAAACATAGAAATTCCAATGCACTACGCATACGTGACTGCAGTCCTGTGCGTAGGAAACAGTTAGAAACGCATCAACATTTCAAGGGAAAATCGACTTTAAAGGTCGTGACGTCAGGGGATACAATTTGCATAAAACGCGGGTCCCGGCAGGACTCGAGGTGATTGCTAGTCGATCATCCAGCTCGGGATTAATTCCGAGTTAGCCTTTACGGTTTTTATCAGCTCAAGATTAATTTCTCTGAGTTAGCTGGTACATTTATTTTTCAAAGTCCATGAAGTGCAATTATTCCGGTATGCACAACCAGGGGCGACGAATTGAGGAAATAGGGGGAGATAATGTGGACGAATCACTAGGTAAAGTTTAGGCTATCTAACAGGGTTTTAGTATATTAGTTTATTCCAAATTCTAAATGATTAAAGTAATTTTTTTTTATAAGTTTAAATATCACAAAATAAAAGGGTTTCAGTATATTAGTTTATTCCAAATTCTCAATGATTAAGGTAATCTTTCATAAGTTTAAATATCGTAAAATAATACGTTTAGTTGAATCTCTGGAAATTAGAGTTTTATAAGATTAAATACGACTTTATGTTTTGGTTCTCTGGCAAAGGTAAATAAACTACGTACAGTGGTACCAAGAAAACATTTTAGTAGATAGGAAAGTTAATTAGGGTAACTTTGCAGTTTTAATTATTTTATTCATTTTAACTTAACTCGCTGTGATGGTGGGATTTCAATTCACTGGGTCGGGTTTGCTAAATAAAATATGTGCAATCGGTTATTCGGTCAATAACCTGTACTTTAAAATAGGTCAGCTGTCTATTATCGACACCATATTTTGAGTCCGTCCCCGACCACCCTTCGGCGTTGTTTGTTGTGGTCATTTTGTGTCAACGCACACTAGGACCGGTGCAGGCCACGCTGCAGGGAGGCCGGCTGCTTTAATTTACAAGGATTTCAGCCGTCAGTTCATAACTTCGCTGTACTTGTTATTACGTATAATCAATTGATTAAGGTATTACTCTAGATTTGTTGGGGTTGCCTGTTTCTTGACTGTTGAACTACGCCAATTGGTAGAGAGCACTTCGCCTTATTTGGGTGATGTTCTAGTCAAAACTTCGAAACAGTTGGGTTACATGTGTGATTCTAAGAAACCTCGAGGTGGCCATGTTCGCGAGTCATGCAGGGAAATTTTCTGTACAGCAGATATGAATTTACGCTGACTTCAGGCTCCGACAGTCAAATTTAGACGGACATTTCTATCACTTAACATTGTTTGTTTTGCACATGTTTTATATTGGCAAGTCAAGCACAGGTATTGATGTAATTACATCACAGCATTGCTTTGTGTCTCTTCAGGACCTAAACAAGTTTTCAGGCTATTTGCCACATCAATTATTATATTCGCCTATAAAACAGTGGTTATTTTTCCACTAACTTTGTATTTTCATTATCAGGCGATTGCCCCATCAATTATTATATTCGACTATAAAACAGTGGTTATTTTTCCACTAACTTTGTATTTTCATTATCAGGCGATTGCCACATCAATTATTATATTCGACTATAAGACAGTGGTTATTTTTCCACTAACTTTGTATTTTCATTATCAGGCGATTGCCCCATCAATTATTATATTCGACTATAAAACAGTGGTTATTTTCCGCTAACTTTGTATTTTCATTATCAGGCGATTGCCACGACAATTGTTATTATATAATGCAACATATCAGAGAATTTCTCGCAACAATAAATGTATAAAACATATATTTGTTTTCTTCGTACTGTTAGACACTCTTAACTAACTCGTAAATGAAACAACTCCCTGTATAGAGATATATTTTAATATGCACTATTCTCTAACAAGTCAAACATAAGAATCCCTTAAATTCATGATAGTTTTAGTTATCCTATATCGAACATCATACATTAAGTGAAGTGTGTTTATAAACAATATTTCGGGTGAGTCAGGTTCAAGGGAACGTTGAGGGGAAGAGTTGGGACCGCCGTGAGTGCCTGAATGTCACGGTCTCCGATATACAGGGTGGCTCAATTATGATGTGCTATCAGTTCGGCCACGCTACAAAACTCTGCGTCCTCGCAGAATGCGTCCCCTAGCAAACCTCCTGTAACAAGGAATCAATTTATTGTTGTCTTTGCCATTACGTCAATGGCATCGAAACAGTACTTGACTACCAACTTCTGGTAATTTCGCCATTACGTTAATGGCAAGAGAGCAAAACGATTATGCTTTAAATTTTTCAGTTAATGATCACTATCATCACTCTCATCGTCGAGAGCCTCTGCGTTATACGGTTTCATTCGATCGACCGCGTAAACGCCTTTATAAGGCCTGGGAGCACGTTGCGCACCAGGCAAGTCTTCGATATAATATCGATCGTGTTGCAACACTTTCTTTACAATAAAGGGTCCATCATATTTTGGAAGCAACTTTCTGCTCCGTCCGTCATTTGACCCTACATTTTTTGAGGACTAATACTTGTTGTCCCTCCTTATATTTGGGAGCATCTTTACGTTTTGCGTCAAAACGAACTTTGGACTTAGTTTGCTCCTCCCTAATCTTTGTGCTTATCTTATCACGAATTTCTTGTACATTTTCCGACTTTCCCTCCGCTTGTATTTCAACATCTACGTCATTACGTAAAAATGCATCGTACTTACTACGGGGAACATATCCCATTAACAACTCATAGGGACATTTCCCTGTGGTCTTATTTACTGTTGTATTATAACCAAATTGAACTTTATTTACACATTGATCCCACTTATCCTCACATTCTCCTAAACTAGTTGCAAGAGAAGACAAAATTGTTCGATTCATTCTTTCTACCTGTCCGTTTGACCTAGGTGTCGCAGTGGCATTTAAAATATTCTTAATGCCATAGTTATGACATAAATCAACAAACTTTTTACTTGTATAACATGACCCTCTGTCAGTTATTATCCGTCTAGGTACACCGTATGTGTCAATGATAGTCATCAAAAAATTAATAACAGGCCCAACTTTGGTGCTCTGAACTGCTTTCATAAAAAGGAATTTAGTAAACGCGTCAGTTATTACTATTAGATAACTATTTTTCTTGGTACTAGGTACAAATGGCCCCACGTGATCAATATGGATGGTATCCAGTGGAGTCGAAATTTTAGGAATCGGGTGTAGTAATCCTGGCTTTTTACCAGCGGGTTGTTTATTATATAAACAATCTAAACAATTTGAAATGTATTTTTGACTATAACGACGCATCCCAGGAAACCAATAGGTTTTAGCGATAGCATTCAAAGTTTTATCTAAAGAAAAGTGACCTAATTCGTCGTGATAATAGTGTAAAATTTGTCTACGTGCAAAACGTGGTACGACCCACCTCGGACCATTTTCTGTTCGGCGATAAATGCGATGACGACGTAATTCATACTGTTTGTGTATATTACGTTCTTCAGTGTCAGCGGGTTTTCGACCTAATACTTCGTATAAATATTTACATCTATCATCATTCAATTGGGCAGACAAAATCCAGTCATCTTCGACAATATTTACATTAAAAACCGGGACCTCTTCTAAATTGTGAATGTTATCGGCAAACACTGGATTACGGCTTAAAGCATCTGCGTGTGGCATACACGTGCCCGGCCGATATTCAACCGTAAAATCGAACTCACTAATTTGTAGCCACCACCGACCAATTCGAGGAATCAAGTCTCGTTTAGTCAGTGCCGTGCGTAGGGCATTGCAGTCTGTTACAACTTTAAATGTTATCCCGATTAAATAATTTTTAAATTGGATTAACGAACTAACTACTGCTAATGTCTCTAATTCAAAACTATGATATCGCTGTTCCTCTTTACTAGTCTGGCGACTGAAGTACATTACAGGTTTTAGAAGGTTGTCATTTTTCTGTAATAATATGCCTCCTAGTCCTACTTTTGACGCATCTGTATGGACTTCAGTTTCTGCATTAGGATCATAAAGAGCCAAAATAGGTTTGTTTGTTAGCTTATTTTTAAGTGTACTGAAAGCAATTTCCTGTTCCTCTTGCCATGTAAAAGGAACATCTTTTTTTGTTAAGCGTGTTAAAGGTAAGGCTATTGTCGCAAAACCTTCTACATATTTCCTAAAATAACTGGCTAAACCGATAAATTGACGAACTTCATGTACATTTTTAGGTTGTGGAAAGTTTTCGATGGCAATTGTTTTACGATTTCCAGGTCTTATACCCTGTGCATTAATTTCGTGTCCTAAATACTCTATTTCAGTTTGAAGGAATGAACATTTTGTTAACTTTAGGCTAAGATTTGCTTGCCTAATCACCCCTAAAATTTGTTTGAGATATACTAAATTATCTTCTGCAGTCACCGATGGAATCAAAATGTCATCCATATAGGCCATCGCTATCGAGAAACGCAATGGACCTAAAGTTTTGTTTATCGTCCGCTGAAAAACGGCTGGAGCATTAACGAGGCCAAAAGGCATACGCAAATACTCATAATGCCCGTCTGGGGTTATAAATGCCGTTTTACTAATAGAATCTTTTGCCATAGGTATTTGATGATAACCCGAGGCTAAATCGAGGCAAGTAAAATATTCGCATCCATTTAACCTATCCAAATGTTCGTCAATACGAGGCAACGGAAATTTTTCTTTAATAGTTTTGGCATTAAGTGCCCTGTAATCTACACATAAACGTGAGTCGCCAGTTTTCTTTTTTACGAGTAAAATAGGGCTGGCATAAGAAGAAGTTGATTCTTGTACAATATTGTTCGTCATTAAATCATCGATTATGTCACGTACTTTCTGACGTTCTGAATAAGACAACCTGTATGGTCGGTACGTCACTGGTTTATCGTCGCTCAAATTAATTGTCATTTCTGTGCTAGTACATTTACCTAACTCACTTGTTGTTATAGCAAAGCAATCTCTATATTCATTTAATAATTTTAAGAGTTGTAACTTGATATTTTCGTCTAGTGAATAAGAAACAAGTGGTGTTATATCGCTTAGTGTAAACGGTTTGTTATTTTTAGAAATAGCTGACAAAACTTGAATAGTTTCAGACTCGGTTCTATGAATGATGTCTGTGTCTTGTTCACAGACATCGCCTCGTGCTACGATTTGATTTTTATTATACACAACGGGAAAATCGGAAATGTTACAAATACTAACACATCCTTGACATGCTTTAGTTACGCATCTAACGATAAGATGCTCTTTCATAGGTAAACTTCTTACCTGACCTTCGATAAAAACGTCACCCTCTAGGTTTTGCTTATTGGTCACAGGAATGTACCCCACATGGCCTGGCAAGACTTCGACGTCCTCCTCGGCAACTAGGACTATTTTCTTCACAGGAATGACTCCTAATCCTGGTGGAGCAGTTTCCTCGTCTTCAATAACTCGCATCTCGTTATTACGAACAATTAGAATTTTGTTCTTTTTAATAAATTCTTGACCAATTAAAACCGGAACAGTCTGAACAGAATTTTCAACTATAAGCACATTCACATTTGCTTCTGCACAATCAACCGTTAACAACACGGTCACAGTTCCTAAAATTTGTGTAACACTGTTATTATATCCTTCAATAATTTTATCTGTTTGGCTGTACTTTAATTTTAAAGTGTCAATAACGTCCTTACGAACAATTACACCACCACAGCCCGTGTCTACGTATCCCAAAAACTTTTGTCCGTTTATTTCACATGTGATGTAATAGCATTTGTCGTGTGTACCGACGGTTTTGCACGAAACGTTTTCGCTCTTCTTACAATTTGCACTTATATGCCCAAGTCTTTTACACTTTGTACATTCCTTCTTCGGTTTTGTACATGCATTTGCCAGATGTCCCTCTTCGCGACAATTATAGCACTTAGATTTATATCGTTGATAAGGATGAGCCCTTCTATCCTCTTTATTTCTCAGGTGGTCTCTTCCAGGAATTTTGTTACAATAATTAACTGGTTCTTGACGTCTCACATGGAGACGATTTGTAAGGGTGGACAAAAATGAAGAAAATAGGGATTCTGGGTTTTCATAACGCCCCGCCCTTGCTCCAGTTTGAATTATTTCATTGGGAATACCGTCTATGATACATGAAACTGCATGCTTTTCTGGTAACTCACATGATCGTACTAACTCCATCTTGTCAAAATAATATTGACTCCAGTTTTCATTATCGTCCTTCTTTCGTGCCAACATCGTCCTGAGAGCAACAGCAAAATCTCGATTATCAGGGAAAGCTTTAAGAATGTTCTGCTTCCATTCTCCCCAACTATAATCATATTTTGGTAAATTATCATACCATTTCTTCGCTAAACCCGTCAGTCGACTTTGCATATGCGCTATCGTCGTTACTTGGTTCCAGCCATTTGTTTCGGCCATCTGGTCTATTTTGTGTATCCATTGTACTGCGGATAAATTTGGAATCCCTGGCTCAAAACGTGGTATGCAATTGAATTTTTCTGAATGCCATGGCATAGAGCCCCTTTGTTCCAGTAGTGTATTGCGTGTTTGAAGTTCATTCACCAAACGCTCCAAATTGGTAATTCGATCGTCAGTACCTGTGACAGTTCTCTCAGAACGCGGTACACTTCCAAAGCACTCTCGTGGTGGCGGCGTCCAAGATTCGCCCATTCGTCGGTCGCGCCGTCGTTCACTTTGCACTTCACTCATTATTCTGTTTTTGTTTACACTCGTTTTCCACTAATTTTTAAAATCACCAGTAACACAAGGAGGTTGAGATCACTATCCCACCGCTGCTCTGTTAGACACTCTTAACTAACTCGTAAATGAAACAACTCCCTGTATAGAGATATATTTTAATATGCACTATTCTCTAACAAGTCAAACATAAGAATCCCTTAAATTCATGATAGTTTTAGTTATCCTATATCGAACATCATACATTAAGTGAAGTGTGTTTATAAACAATATTTTGGGTGAGTCAGGTTCAAGGGAACGTTGAGGGGAAGAGTTGGGACCGCCGTGAGTGCCTGAATGTCACGGTCTCCGATATACAGGGTGGCTCAATTATGATGTGCTATCAGTACATATTTTTAAAAACTTTCCCTAACATATACAGGGTGAGATTAGCCTCACTCGACTTAACAAACTCAGTGCTCTAAAATAAACAGCAAAACCATAAAATCAAAAGTAAAAACGGTTTTCTCAACAAGGCAATAGTGGCTTGGTCTCACAAACAATAGTGCATAAAAAGATTCCTCCTAAGATGGAATAATTACTAGGAAACTATGAGAGTTTTCTAAAGGTATAAGTATCAAGTGTTAAATTTAATTCACAAAGTAACCAATAGCTAGTATTATCAAACTTTATATAAAAGAACCTGGGTAAACCATAAACGGGGTAGAACATAGATTGGGGAAATAATAATTTGAGGTTACTACACACACAACGTAATTGGATCCTAATTTATAGAAAAATAGACGATCACGTAAATGGCCAAAAGTATTGTTTGTCTTTCCCTAAAAAGAAGGATTAGTAATACATGAAAGGGGAGGGGGGTTGGGGTGAATCATTATGGTAATTTACAACTCCAGCTCTTGTGAAATTAGATTCGTCTGTTCATAAAACCTGATGCAAAAGTTGAGGATTGACTTCTGCAGAATCTAAAACCCGTCTACAAAAGTTGATAAGTTTTTCAGCATCTCCAAGAAGCAAACCTTGTACTGATGTAGATGAAAATCCCTCCAATGATCTCGTCTAAGTGCTCTTAACACTCGTGACTGGGATACATGGAGCTGCCGGGCTACTCGGCGTTTGCTTAAGGTTCTGTTTGCATCAAAAATTCGAATAATTCGGTCATTTTCTAGGATGCACGTTATGAATAGGTTCATTATTGCAGCGCAAACCATATTCACAACTAACATATTTTTTCTTAAAATCTATAGTTGTTTTTGTAGTGATATTTTTAATATACACGTGTAAATGATATAATTTCCACAAAAAATATCTTTACATCCAAGTGGTTGGAAAAAAGTCAATAATGATACTCCGTTTATAGACTTCTTTATCTAGTTTACTGATGTTTTTAAATCAAGTTTCTAGCTATCATAGAACTCGAGATATCGAAGTCGGACGCATTACCCCACCCTGTATAATTACCACAAGTTTGGTTGACTGGATAAAAATGTATATAATAATCATGTCGCTTCTGTTTTAACATAACAAGGTGATGTTTCGTTAATTTAGAGAGATCTTGTTATTTGTTTACAATATTCATAAATCACCTATTATGTTTTATAAATTCTGACAAGACGATCTGGATCAGGATCTAGCTTTTGATTCATGTAATCATAGCAAGCTCATGCTTGTTGAAATCATAACAAGATAGGGATAGTGTTTAAAAGTGGCTGTTAATCCCGTCTTTATTAACTTTGAACTTTTATTGAAAAATTTCGATACTGAAAATTAGTATTTTGTATTTTATTTTATAGGTAAGTACTTCAAGTGTACAGAGTGGGGCAATAGTGTGCCCGACTTCGATATGTCGAGTTCTATGATAGCTAGAAACTTGATATAAAAACATAAATAAACTAGACAAAAAAAATCTATAACCCGAAATTATTTTCGAAAATACAGGGTGAGCCAAGACGCTACAGCGTCAAAGAACATTTTTTTTGAATGGAATGCCATGTATATCAGAACATTTTTGTGGCCTCTTTGTGGCCTCCTTCCAATCCTGCATTATTACTGATTCTCTCAAAGTCACTTAGATGTATTGATTTTTTTTTGAAATTATGTAATTTACAAGTGTACATTAAAAAAAAGTCACTAGTCATAATTATCGATTTTAAGAAAAAATATGTTAGTACCAGTTATGAGACTTCTGTGTGAAGACACTAAGCCATTTCTACTTTCTAAAAGTTACAGGGTGGCCCAAAAATAATTTTTAAATTTAGAACTATTTGAACTGAATTTTCTCAATTTTTTCAAATGGGATATCCTGTATTTTTCTGGACGATGTAATGTAGAATTGAAAAACGAACATTTTTTGCTCCATGGCTATTTGTAACCATTTTCGATTTACTGAATAATAACTGCAAAATTCAGCAATAAAAATTAAAAACATACATTTTTTTTTGTAATTTAAGAGAACATATAAAAAGTGCTCCACATGTGATCCATTTTGATTGACACATTTCTATGCGTCTTTGGAATGATGTTCCTACTATTCATAAAATTGCTGGAGTGATACTTCTAAAAGCATTTATTATCCTTTCCTTCAAGTTTTGGATTGTTATTGGTGTGATGTTTTTATGGGCATCATGTAACACGCTGATTATAATATTTTCTCTTGAATTATTTGAAAAAAACCCTCATTTTTAATTATTATTGCTAAATTTTACATTTATTCACCTTTTTTTAATTCTTAAAGGTAGTAAAAAATGTGCATACCTTACAGAGGCGAAACTAAGGGTGCATTCTAGTGGGCCAGGGTCAATCCAAAAAAATCTATGCGCCACCGTAAAAAATTTTATCCTATAAGCCATTGCTTTGTGATAATTAATCATGAAGGTATAAGAAATACATTTTACTTTGTTTTTTATCATTAATTTATTGTAACTTAACATTAGATATTGCAGTTTCAGTAACGAGATAAGACTATCAATGTCCAATACAAAACAAAGTAATTTTTATGAGAAAACAATATTTTATTTAATATTGGTGATAAATACAAATTAGTCAATATAAATCCTCGTCCACCCAAACTTTATCATAAGGAGAATTCTTCCATATGATCAGTTGTATCATATATTAATAGTCCTACGCACAAATTATGTAACAAAATTAATTCCATCCTGAAAAATCTAACAAAATTCCAACCTAAACATGCAATAAAAAAATTCCATCGAACTCAGCATTTTTATGTAAAGAAGAATTTCCAGAAAACAGTTTTTTGGTATCTTGTGATGTGTCAAATATGTTTTCAAATATCCCTACTGAAGAATAGATCACCTAGATAAATCACATGTATATAAACGCTATAATAAAAAACGAAATAAGATCTATACCTAAGTCAAAGTTATTGTCAATTAATACATCTCAAAAATGAGTACAAGAATATTAGTCTCCCAAGTTGAATTTTAGAACATATTACCACTCACTTGAACTCCAAATTCAAATTCCAAAGATCTAGTAATTTTAGGGTTGTTAAAATGGTGGTAAAGACGTGTCATGTTTTATATATTTATTTATTTATTTATTTTTTATTTATTTTTTATTTATTTATTTATTTATTTATTTATTTATTTATTTATTTATTTATTTATGTATTTATTTATTTATTTATTTGTTTGTTTATATATTTATTTATTTATTCATTTATTCATTTATTCATTTATTCATTTATTCATTTATTCATTTATTCATTTATTCATTTATTCATTTATTCATTTATTCATTTATTCATTTATTCATTTATTCATTTATTCATTTATTCATTTATTCATTTATTCATTTATTCATTTATTCATTTATTCATTTATTCATTTATTCATTTATTCATTTATTCATTTATTCATTTATTCATTTATTCATTTATTCATTTATTCATTTATTTATTTATTTATTTATTTATTTGTTTATTTATTCTCACTATACGTATCCTGCAGGCAGAACCCAATTACAGGATACAATGACACTTAAATAATTTTAAGAGAAAATCTAGCAACAGTTAGAGTAAACAAATTTAAATATTACAAAGGAAATGAAATAATAAACATTAATATAATACATAATAATAAAGTAACACTAACAATATGTTATACTTTGCGAATTAAAATACTGCAATTCAACAATGATAATATAATAGCACACAATAGCAATAAAAATAAATATAAATTATACGAAACTATAGATTAAATATTGTGCCATTCATTCATTCAGTACAATTTTTTTAATTTTGTTAATGGTACAAGAAAAAATATCAATAATATCCTCCACGTTGCAATAGTTTGAGATCATTTGATATAGAGGTGATGCTATCATAAGTTATTAACCACCTTATACAAAAAATTATCAATTGTGCCGCCATAAGTTTTGCAAGTTCGGATAAATTAGACATGCAAGTAAAATTTTGTTTTAAATGCCTCTTTTCAGATATTCACCATCAAGTAGGTATACTGCTGATTTTACAAATCGTCGTTGTATTTTTTCTAAGTATCAAATATGTATGTGTATTATAAATAAAAGTTAAAAAAAATACACAGTTATGTAGGGAATTGAAAGACCTTTCAAAAGATGTATCACTCGACCCCCCTTGTCATTTGAATTTTTTTGAAGGAATGGCCGTGTAGGGTAGAGGGATGATAATAGGTATACAAGTATTACATTAAAATGTGTCCCCCTTGGAAACAAGGTCGACTTGTTTCACCAATTTTTCCAAAAATTTTTATCTCCAAAGTTATTCAGGGTGCCTACTTTTGGTTGGTACACCCTGTATATTTTTTGCTTAGTTCTAATTAAAATAATTTGTACCACTTTTACGAAGTTCTTTTTTTCCGCTAATCTTTATTACATCTGTAAATTTGTTAGTAATTACTAATTAGACAATTTTAGTAATTTCTAAACCTTAAACAACATTTTATATTTACTATATTGTAGGAATTTGTTTGTAGTTTTTTCCAAATTGGTATTTTGTTAATAAATTTTATTTATATTTAATTTTCTTTTCTATTCATTTACTTTTCACACATCAAGAATCATCTGTAAGACCTTCGGGACCATTTTAGTATAATAGAACTTATACTACCATTTAGGATCGTAATAATAATAAATAAAACAAAGAAGGTTTAGTGCCATATCCCCCAAAAAGAAACAATTATGCAGCCACGGACACGTATTTCGGAGTTATTGCCCCTCATCAGCGTATAGTAGCCAGACTTATTTTAGTTCTTGTTCCTGATCTATCCCATCGTAGATCCAATTCCTTAGCTACGCTACGCTGATGAGGGGCAATAACTCCGAAACACGTGTCGGTAGCTGCATAATTGTTTCTTTTTGGGGAATATGGCACTAAACCTTCTTTGTTTTATTTTGAACCCCAATAAATCTATCTTGTTTAATAATAAATATTACACGCAGAATATCATATTAGCTGTGAAGTTTCCACTGAGCTCTCTTTTAACATATATTTTTAAGCCACATTTAGAAAAATATCTGATGTGGCCAACACATTATTTTCTCGTATATCATCCTGGTCTAAAAAAAATCATTCCAATTTAATTCTTTACTTACCTCAATTAAATTTTAAAAGCTTATTTTAAAATGAGGGATACAGAAAATTGCAAGCGTCAAAGCCACCCCGAAGGTAAGAGCAGCGTATAATGGCTGACTTTCCAAAAGTACGCGGCAAACGGCCTCTTAGAAAAATTTGCGTTGTTTGTAAAAAGAATGGCACAAGGAACCCGACGAGAAAAAAATTGTTTTGGATGTGAGAAAAAACATGGTTTATGTTTGGCGGAACATTTCGTCGAATTCCACAATGGCAATAATTACAATGAGTACCGATAATTTTGTTTTTAGGCCTATATTCTTAAGTAAACCTGTTCTGTTTTAAATGACGAATTTAGTTTTTTTTACTTTTTGCAACTTTTATAAAGTTTTTATGTTTTTCAATACTCTATAGTATTTTTCTATGTTTTGATCATTATTCATATGTGGATACAGTGGTATAATTTATGTATCCATATGTGAATATCATAGTATTCGTATAAACAAAAAAATTGTTTATCATTTTTTTCGAAAAAAATTTGTGGTGAACACATAATTCTAGGGGGGTCGTTTGATCTAGGGAAACATAATTATAAAAAATGTTAATATGTAATACCTGGTATGGAAAAGGGTATTTTGGCCAGCATAGGTGGTTGCGAAGGGGTTAACAATATCTCTTTGATTAAACTTAATTCTGCACCAGTATCAATTAAAACTATTAAACCAATCTTATTTAAATTTAATTTAATGAATGGAAAATAATGAATAACTTCATCATATTTTCCATCAAATTTTGATTCTATAAAGTCCCGCAAATGTTGATATGATGAATTTAAATTTACACAACTCGGTCTGCAATTAATTAAAAATTTAGATGATGTACCTCTACACCCTCTTTTATTATGTAATTTATCATTCTCTTTTTCTGTCACAATATCAGATTGTTGATTATGATTGATGTGTTGTATAATAACAATTTTTCTAATATCATCATCAAAATGTTTAGATAGTAAATTTACTATTTCTTTTTCAGAAAATTTCGGTTCTAAATGTCAAACTGCATAATATGTTCCCCTTATATATTTCTCCCGATTTTTACCGTTTCTTTCAAATATTTTCCATTAAACAAATTAAATCTTGCTTTTCGTTGATGATATTCTCTCCAGAATTTTTGTAAAAATAACTCTTCAAATGTATTAACTGTTGTATATTCACTATCTACGAAACCGTACCACATTTCTGCATCATCTTTCATACTTGCATATATAATTCTTATTTTCTATAGATTCAAGGTCATTCAGATATGGTTTTAATTGTGAAATAAATACATTTGGAATATTTTATTATCTCTACAATATTTTAAGTCAAACGTCAAATCTGAATGTATATTACAAGATATTTTATACTATTTAAATTTGTCATGGTGTTTTATTTTCTTATACCTAATATATGGAAGTATAATAATCGTGATTTTTTCAATCTCGAAATTTTGATTGATACATACGTTTTGAACCCTCCTAAATCCATTCTAGCTATTTTCCTAACGACGTCTCTCGGTTCGTGAGTTATAATACAACAAAACCCTTACATCAGCTAAACGTGATACCCAGATAAGTGTATAAATAAGAGCGCCTCTAGCACTCTGCGAGTTTTTTCGTCCTAGACATCGACTAGCATAGTTCGTGTGTAAATTGTTCATAAACGTAAATTGTTAATTAACGATCCAAACAAATAAATTTTCTTAAGAATCTTCAATTTTTGTTTTTAAAAAACCAATCGCTCGTCTACGATTCTTAAGTCGTGTTTGCATGTACGTGTATATGTGTATCAGTGATAAACTCAAAAAATACTAATGGGTGAATTCCCAAATTTGGCAATTAGGATTTTCAACAACATTTTAGATGACACATTAAATTTGGTGAATGTGGTACCACCAGAAGAGACATAATGAATAAAAGAAGAAAAAAGTTACAATTCCGGAAAAAAAATTAAAATTTTTTTATTGTATTTCTAAATAAATCTCGACGAATTATAATGAAAAAACATAACTTTAGGGAAAAAAATCTGTCTGCACATCTGTAGTATCGCTATAGCAACCACAGTTTTTGAGACAGAGCTTTCAAATTTTGTACAATGTTCTAAAGGTTAAAGGCAATGATAAATTCGGTGATGGGCAAAATTGGCCTGCTGGAAGGAAATTCACAGGACCCTCATTTTACAAAAAAATATATTCTTGATGAATCAAGTCTATTATATCAAGCCTATTATATCAAGCCAATAAAATAATATATTCCTCAAGTACCTAAATAAAGCTGATGTAAACTGAAATTTTGTACACATTTGACCTCATAAAATGAGGTTAGGATAAATTTGACAGTTTGATGTTTGAAATGTCTAATTTAGTTACAAAAATGTCAAAGTCAATAAGAAAAAATTTTTTAGAAAACATGACATGAATTATTACTGACTGTATCGAAGGAAGCTGATAATAATTATGTAAAAATTTTATTGAAACATTTCAAGGGATACGCATTTACAATTTAATTGAGGTAAGTCAAGATTTAAATCAGAATGATTTTTTTAGACCAGAATGATACACACTGGTATAAGAAAGTTATGAGCTGGGCACATCGGATATTTTATTTTATCAACATTTTGTTTATTTTTTAAGGGATGCTTTTTTATTTCACATTTACATACCATTTTCTTTTTAAATAGGGGCTGAGTGGTGAATAATCCCAACATAACTGGATCTACTTTTTTCACATTTTCATATGGTAAATATTAGAAGTCTCCCAGACCAAAATTCTGGGTGCGCCTCTGGTATAATTACATTCGTCATTATCTTCAATCCTAAGAAATTATCTGAGTACTTAAAATCGTATTAAATTGTTTTTGTAAAGCTAAGGAAACCTTGCCTTATAATGATTTGTAAAAATTAATGAACTAGTCAATTCTAGAGGGTATTCCCTATTTTGATATATAATGAGAAGACAAGATAGTATAATTGTTTGAAAATAATAATTTTTTCTAGTGATGAATCTTTAAAATAAAGAAAAATAAATCCTATTGTGGAGTTAATGCGAATTATCACTCGCCATTCTAAACAAACTGTGAATTTTTCCACATTGTCTTTATCATTTATTTTTATTTTTAGATTTTGCGGTATCCCCAAAATAAATGATAAATAATCAATTATAAACACAAATAAGTCTTAAACGATATTAGCCAAAAGTTTTTGAGCAAAATTTTTATATCGGTATTTCTTCTCTAACTGTATTTGTTTTTTATTTGTTTCATTTCATTTTCATTCCATTAACTGAAACTGTCAGGAGTAATGTGCATTCTTTCTTAATTTTTTACCACCCTGTATGGTATTTAAATGAAAGGTAATTTTATTTAGAAAACACCACTGAAAATTGTTTTAATATATCTTTATTTTTCGCTGAGTTACAGGAAGAAATATGGAAAAGCCAGTTTTTAGTTTTTAGAGTCCTTATTTTAAGATTGAATGGATTCAAGTGGGATGTTAAGAATGGCTCCAATGTGATCCTTGACAGCAATAAAAATTAATTTAAATCTCTTTTTAATTTCCGCAAACTTCTCAATTGTTATGGCAGTCAATTTTATGACGGAGCTATTAAATTAGCATGGTATACTTTTAGCCTTACAACAACCACGTACAAAATGTTTCATTTGTGTTTTCCGTCATTTTCACGTATTATGTGTTTTATCATCATGGTTTTTATCATAAGTAGGTCCCTACTTTTTTTTCAGTATAAAAAAGCCGAAGAATGAAAAGAGATCTTATTCTATTCATTATTTGATCTACTGCATCTTGACAGCAATGGTGTAATAGAATAGAATAGAATAGAATAGAATAGAATAGAATAGAATAGAATAGAATAGAATAGAATAGAATAGAATAGAATAGAATAGAATAGAATAGAATAGAATAGAATAGAATAGAATAGAATAGAATAGAATAGAATAGAATAGAATAGAATAGAATAGAATAGAATAGAATAGAATAGAATAGAATAGAATAGAATAGAATAGAATAGAATAGAATAGAATAGAATAGAATAGAATAGAATAGAATAGAATAGAATAGAATAGAATAGAATAGAATAGAATAGAATAGAATAGAATAGAATAAAGTTTACTTACAGTATACAGTACAGTATACAGAAAAAAATAAGTAAATAAAATACAAAATGTAAATAAACTTGCACTTCACAAAAGTGCAGGGGAGCACTGTACTTGAAGAACGGGACGTATTCTTAATAATTATACAAAGTCTAAATAACAGTAAAAAAATAATAATAAAATAACTTAATCAAAACATAAAAACATCTAAAGATTTAAGAAAACAAAAACATAATATAACGCACATATTCATATTTACTTATATATCGTGCACAAATTTCTTTTAAACATTTAAACCTATATATATTTTCTTATTTTATTAGATATATAATTAATATATGTATATATCCCATTTCATTTTTGAATCAATAATGATACTTAAATATTTTACTTGTGTTGTGGGTTTTATTTTGAAGTGATCATCGATATTTACTTCTTGGAATACAACAAGATATCTCATACAGATAAAAATGCATAGGAAAATATTGAATTCATTTGTATTTCTGGTTCGTATTGTTTATTCGACTTTGGATTAATTTTTCTCGCAAGAGAGTTTCCAATATTACTAAAGAAATAGTTAAGATATTGACGTTTTCATTATCACTTTTCACTTTTTCGCCTTCAGCATTTATAATACTAGATAGATTTGATTTGGTTTTATGTATTCCGCAAAATTCATTTGTCACCTTCCATAAATTTTTTGGAGAAAATTTATTACTTTCCGCCTTATTCCTAAACTATTTTGTTTTCTCTTTTTTTGATTAAATTGTTTAAGGCGTTATGATATTTTTTATATTCATTTTTTAGTTCCATATTATCAGGATTATTTCTTATATCAATGTACATACTATATCTTTTATTTATATATTTAATAAGTTTTTTGTGATCCAACTTTTTCGTTTTTTATCTTTAAGTTTAATCCTCACAATTTTTGTGCATGAACCTAATTTTTCTATATATTTATATATTAATATCGTGCAAGATAGAATGAAACTAATTTTTCTGCACAGAAATTGAATACAAATTGCAGTTAAGTTTAACGAGTTGCATCCTGATAAAAATGTATGAGGTGTCTCGGTAGCTAGCCAGAGCGAAGTGACAAACGTAGCTGGTTTACTGCCTATCGACTCCAGGATCCAAATCTCGGTTTCGATGCTGACAAAGTCGTAGATTTTGGTTTTGTGTGTCCTCGTTTTTTTCAACTGTGTAACCCCTGTCTGTGTAGATACGGTTTTGGTTTGGGCGTGGATTAATTTATGTGTTTTATGTTTGTATGGTTTAATACGAGAAAATAGTTATTCCACAAAACGAAGCAACAGACGTTGTAGCGTCGAGTCATATGTATCCAGATTAAACTGATCGTCAAATAGTTACTGCTTCAAGTTTCCCTTCTTCGTCTGTACATTGGATCCTATAAAGACGTAAATTTCATTCACATAAAACCCAGCAAACCAAGAACTATCTGAAGCAGACATTGACTACCTACAGGTTGAAAGTCTCAGAAATATCTCAATAGCTTGATGACAATCCAGACTGATCGTGGCACATTTGTTGCAGTGACAAGTCTTGTTTTTCTCTAAACTGTACTTAACTCAGTCCTCAGGGATTTTGAGCTGAGATGAAATAATCCTTATGTCAAATTTTGCATAGAAGTGGGTCATTGCTAGTAGCAAAGTATAAGAAAAGTTCTCAAGTCTATTGTGGTTGCAACAAAAAACAAAATGACGTCGAACTCCCTAAAATAGATGTTTTGGAAATAACTTTTAAAACACTCAAAATACAAACAAAATTGTATAATTTAAAGTTAAAAACACGAAATTCTACACAAAAAATGATTAAAAAAAAATTTCGTACATGCAACCGTTTACGCGTAAAAAAAAGAATTAAAGTTGTGGGGTCACGAGCCAAAACGCGGACACCAGAATTAGCCTTTTTCCATGCCTTTCGACAGAAAAACTTTAATAACTCCTGAGAAATGATTGGATCATAATGAAAAAAAAACGTTATAAATGAGAAAAGTATTGCTATCATTATCATAAATTTTCAACCGTAGTATTTTTCTACATTGAAAAACAAAATGAAGCCTTTGTTGTAATTTGTAGAGTATATTTTATTAAATTACCTATATCTTGGAATATACTCGTTAATGTTACAAGCTGTTTGGTTTTGGTATCTTTTATAAGATTAAAATACATCACCACACACTTTTAACATTAATATACTTTATTAACAAAATTAATGACACTCAACGTCCACTGACATATCAATTCTAATGACAATACTATTCCCAGCTTCCTTTACTTATTAAAATAATCTCCTACATTCGGCCTTCTTGACTGCGAAAACTGTTCTCAGAGACTTCGCAAGGACCTAGAAACAGAAATCATACATTAAAAAAGTTTTATTGAAGCCCTAAGGCCTTATGGTTAATCTTCGTGACACGTGTGCCAAAGATCCTTTGAACTTTCGTATCATATTTAGCACGTTTGCCTGAGATCCGTCGATCTCTCGTTTGATCGGTCGTGACACCTGTGCCAAAGATCCGTCGATCTTTTGTATCATATTTGGCACGGTTGCCTGAGATCTGTCGATCTCTCGTTTAATCGAATTAGCACAAACGTGCCGACAAGAGGTTAAATTATTTTCGAAAATTTTTTCAAGGTCATGAATATTTTGAAAATTACCCCGAGCCACAGACGAGCCTAAAATATTCATGACTGAGGAAATATTTTCGGTTTTTTATTTAACCTCGAATGGTATTTGGTAAGAAAATTTCACACCAAGTTGCATTTAATTAAATAATGTCATAATTTATTTTTACTTTGACAGTATAATATAAAAGGCTTTGAATGACTTTAAATGTCAAATTTGAAAGGAAAAGGATTTGTTGACTTTGCAGTTGTGGTTAGTTTAAGGTGCGGGCTAGATGACTTGCTTCTGTTAAGAAAGTACCTAAGTTATTGGACGCGAAATTCAGCAATTGACACCCATAGATATTAAGAATTCTAAGTCAAGTGATTGGAAGCAGTTTTGTTCCGAAAAGTCATATGATTTCAATAGGGAAAACATACTTGTAGAAGAACTGGCACTGATTTTGAAAGATTATGGTTTTAATATGGGTAAGAGAAACTCAACAGATTACAAGGAGATTTTTATGAAAAGTACAAACGCAAATTTGACCCCCATTCGAACGTGGAATTTGCAAATGCCATTCTGCAAGAAATGCCAAACATCGACAGTTGCAAAATGGCCCGTCAAAGAGGAAGATAAATGCATCGGTTATATCATTAACAGAATTTAAAAACTATATTAAACTCTGGTATGAAGACACCCCAGAAGGTCTGCAGAGAAAATTTTTCCACATTAATACTCATGAACTAGCTTGGAGAGGTAGAGAAGGGGCTTCAGTATGTGCAGAGTATTTCCTGGAAGAAATGGATCATCAAGGAAATGCAACTGGGAGTATCGAGTATAATCCAGTTTTTTCTAAAACTGTTGAAGGAGGATCAAAAAATTGGTAGTCAATAAGTGATTATTAACAAACGTATTCAACCCAGATGTCAAGTAAAGCTTTTCGAAAAATTAATGGGCAAACGAAGTGACTAAATAAAAACCAATCGTTTATTTTTAACCATAAATCCAAGCTGGAAACACGCAAACTCCAAGGGTTGGTACAAAAATTGTCCGGTTGGGTACAATACAATCTCTTCCTGGTTCAAATCGGCAGCATCATTGATAAAAATTGATACCAAAAAAAGTAAAGATAACAAATCATTCCGCAAGAGCAACGGCTGTATCAAATTTGACAAAAACATGAGTTGGCGAACAACAATTAATTAAAATCATAGGGCATGGGAAGAGCCAATCGATCAAGCCATATCTGCAACTAGAATCAGATCACCATCAGGAAATTTGAGGCAAAGAGGTCTGTTCCAACTACTGTTATTAGTCAAGAACCTCAAAAGCAAGAACAAAGTTCCAGTCAACCTACTATAGTGTTCAAAAGTTGTGTATTTCATATTGCCAGTAATAACTCTAATAGTCAAAATAATACTATAAATTGATTTTGATGTATATTTGTCATAAAATATAATAAATAAAGATATAAAAATAAAATCATGTTCTTTTAATTAGATTTTTTAAATGTTGTTATGTTTTTTTATGTAATAACCAATTGAGCTAAAAACTCTTTATTTTATCAACTGTAGCTACATAAATATATCATTTTAAGTTTTAGCATAGTTAATTCTTTCATATTATGTTGAGTTTAAATTACTACAATTGTTAGAAAATTATATTTTAGCAATTTTTCTTGTATCCAGTAATGATTGGTTTTATTGAGCTATAAATTCTCTATTTTGCCAACTGTAGTTGCATAGATATATCATTTTAGGATTTACCATAGTTCATTATTTTATTTTATGTTGAGTTTAAATTACTACAATTGGTGTATTGATCCGTGTATATACTTTTATTATTTACTTAGACTAAAAGCTGAGTACAATAAATTATATATAATTTTTTTCAATATTACATAGGGATTTAGAATTATATGACTTACTTTATCCATTATAACATAGCACTAAATAAATGAATAAATGAATTGAAATTCGAAGTTGACATTATAGTTCAGGAGTAAAATAAGAAAAACTGTAAAAAATTTAAAGTTTAACACCCTGTATCTCATTAACCGTACATTTTAGAGTATATTTTATATGAAATACCCCCATTACTTTGATGAGTTCTATCGATCCTCAATGTTATGCTGATTAAACCTGAATCACTTGTATATGAAATTAATATCTTAAAACTATAACTAAACCTCTGTTAACATCAAATGACAATCAATTTTAAAAATCTACTCATGCATTGATATTAGGGAAGAAATCATAATTTCTTGAGCTAAGATAAACAACTTGTCTGTATTATTTATAGATTAAATTCGATAAGATCAGATTTATATTCAACTGCTTCCCAATACTTTTTTATAAGTAATTTAAGAGACTCAAAATGTGCCACGTTAGCTTTGATTTATAACTTCGTATTGAAAAATGCAAGACAACGCTGAATACGTAATAACTGAAAATGAAATTAATCTCACAATTCCGAAAAACAGTAAAGGTAATATTTAGTAATACTTAGTTAATATTTAGTGTATAACGTAGTTTTAATAAATAGAAGCTAAAGGTAATATTTTGCAAGTTGCAACAACATGTGTCTGAAAGTTTAACTACCCCACACTCAACGTTACGCTGAACATGAATATGATGAATTATTGAGAATACGACATTTCAAAATAATGACCCTTCCTGCAAACGGCAAAAATTATTATTATATTTACTAAGATTATTGCTGCATCTGCGGCACATTTTTTCACCAATTTTTTTTTTTTTTGGAATTAACATCAAAGAAGGAGTATCCTCGCTGAGACAACACCACCTATTAACAAGGCCTCATTGCTCTTGCGTGACGTCATCGTTACTGGTCCAGCAGAGCCGGAGTGATTTACAGCGTATAATAAAAACGAATAATAAACAGACCTAAATTATTTTCAGCGTTTAGTAAGGGTTTCCTGTAAAAACAGGGATGCCAGCCGTAAACTAAACACTTAAATCGCACTCCCCTTTTTTTAATAGGAAAAATAAATATCAAAACCAAAAACCTGGATGAATTCATATACCTACCTAATATAAGAAATTAATGCTTCGCGTCTTACACCATTGTGAAAATGAATATGAGAATAATTTTTAGATCCAAAATTCAAAGAAGTAAAACAAAAAACCTGTACGATATAATAAAATAATAACAATAATAATAGTTTTTATTAACAGTAAACTAAATTAACAATATTTCTACATATTCTATGGGAATCTAAACTTTAAATTTGTGCTTGCCCATTATACCATTGCAAATTGCAAATGGCAGAAGGATGCAAACCGTGTTTGCATCCTTCTGCCATTTGCAATATTTGCATTTTCCACCTTGCATTTTTTTATGCGATCGTGTACCCATTAATTCATATTGTTCTTTACTGTAATGTAATTAAACCCGCGTTAACTTCCTTCTCTGTTCTTATATATTCTCCTGGGTCCGGAATCCCATGCAGGTTGCTATAGTTGCCCGCGTGTGCGATGCTTGGTTGACGCTTTCATACAGAGCCATCCAAGTGGAAGCCACAAATGTGCGACTGACGCCCTGTCAGTGTTTTTTCTTTAGTGTCTTTCTTGAGTTTTGTCCACCATTTTAACTCAGCTACACCGTGCTGATGAGGACCAATTAGTCAGAAACACGTGTTCACGGTTTGCATCCTTCTGCCATTTGCAATTTTTGCATTTTCCACCTTGCATTTTTTTATGCGGGCGTGTACCCATTCATTCATATTGTTCTTTAATATATATATATATATATATATATATATATATATATATATATATATATATATATATATATATATATATATATATATATGTAATACAAAAAAATATGAATTAATGGGTACACGATCGCATAAATAATGCAAGGTTGGAAAATGCAGAATTGCAAATGGAAGAAGAGTGCAAACCGTGGACACGTGTTTCTGACTAATTGGTCTTCATTAGCACGGTGTAGCTGAGTTAAAATGATGGGCAAAACTCAAGAAAAGGAAAAATCACTAAAGGAAAATCACTGACAGTAGGCCAGTCGCACCTTTGTGGCTTCCATTTGGATGGCTCTATATAAGAGCGTCGACCAAGCATCGCAGACGCGGGCAACTATAGCAATCTGCGTGAGATTCTAGACTCAGAAAAATAATAGGTACAGGGAAGGAGGTATTAACGCGGGTTTAAATACATTATAGTACAAAACAATATGAATTAATGGGTACACGCCCGCATAAAAATGCAAGGTCGGAAAATGCAGAATTGCAAATGGAAGAAGAATACAAACCGTGGACACGTATTCCTGACTAATTATTAGTCAGAAACACGTGTCCATCCTATACCTCAGAAACTAAGCGCTTATGAGAAAATGTTCATAACACAACAAACACTTATTTTTCCAAAATCTATGGACTATTCAATTTTCTGTATTCCGGTTCCACCCTGTATACTTAAGGAATATTTAAGTTACAAAAATGGGAAATTCTAAACACAATTTTTGAGACAGTAGATCAATTAATAGTGTTACAGGTATTTTATACTAGAATTAAGACACAAGAAATATAGTTTAATGACATCAAAGATTGAAGATTGATATGTCTAACTGGCCACTAGGTAAGTAAAAGTTGTTAAATTTCTGTTGATTTTAAAACCCATTAAAGCCTGAAACTACTATGAATAACATCATTTTTATTTCCTTTTATATTTTAGTGAATATTGCATAAAAGAACACATTTTTTGCCAAAAATTGGTAAAAAAAGATGTTAGTTTAAAAAAAAAACTGTCTAAAATTTCATACGATAGGCTTTGGTGACATTGACTACGCAAAAAATTAAAAATACTAATTTGGAAACAATTCGTTTATTTAAAGTTACAGTTGAGTAAATGAACAAAATAACTTTATACTATTGTAAGTGGTAGGGAGCAAAACATTCAATATGTAAACCTACATTGCATTTAGAACATTTATGTGTTACACATTTATGGCATCGAGCACATCTCCTTTGTGTGGAATTCTTCATAGGCCAATGGTCAATTCTATCGAATCGAACATCCTGCTGAACATTTCCAGTTCTACGTGGTACAGCTCCTCGTGGTCTCGGTATCAAAAAAGTGGTCAATAGAGGGATCATAGTTTCCCTGAGAAAGGCAGTCTGAGTAATTCGTGGTTGTATAAGTCGAAAGAGTAGCCAAGCATTTGTAATGGACGCGTTGATACAAAATCTGACAATCGGCCAGTACCATTTTCGACTTCTGATGTTTATTCTGTATCGTCCTCGAAACTGCTCAAATAGGTCAACACCTCCCATTCTATTGTTATATTCCTTTATAAGTAATGGTTGCAAAACGTCTATTTTTCTTTTGTGGATTCCGCTATATCTGCTACAAGTCGTTACCTTACAAATAAGATTATCTGTCCTATTCGTTGCTAGAATTACTTGGCTATTGTCGTGCCATCTAAATAAACTAATGTTACTATTTTTTTCCTTTAGACCATAAACTGATCCACCTTGGTTCTTTCTTCAAATCTCTCAATGGGGCTTTTTCTATTCTGTCAATACGAATTGTACCAGATATATTGATTTCGTTAGTTTTCATTTCTTCTAGAAGTGGTAAGGAGTTGAAATAGTTGTCCAGAAAGATTTTGCTGTTTTCTGGCACAAAATTTTAAACCCATTTTTTTTTTCAACAGAACTCCCTAGAGTCATGCATGGATCTCTGTCTTCGCGCCCTTCATATATTTTGAACCGAATGCAGTATCCATCAGATCTATTCAAGCACCAAAATTTGTAACCGAACCTAATCGGTTTTCCCTTGATGAACTGTTTCATATGATGGTTTCCATAATATGGCTCCATAGCCTCATCGAGCGACCAAACAGATGGCAAAGGCTGGACATAGGTCTCAAATTTCGAAGACATGTGGTCTAATAATGATCTTACTTTGCGACACCGATCAGTTTCATCTGTACTAATATTATCACTAAAATGTAGATTCCTAAAAATTCTTAAAAAATTGTCTCTGGATATTGAGCTTGATATAGCAGCGCTTTGAACATCGACTTTTGTTTCCCAATACAATCGTGTATTTGGTAAAGTATTGTATCCAGGCAATAGCAAAATGGCAATAGTTTTATAAATTATTTCTTGTGGAGTTACAGAAAACGAATTATCTCCATACTTATATTTAGCATACTTTTCGCTTTCACTGCATATATATTCAATAAACTATTGGCCGAAATAATTTAAAAAAGTCTAGAGGTCTAGCATCTCTCCAGATGAGCTCTTCAATTATTGCTGGAAAATGTTGCATTTTATTTTTTATTTTTAGGTGAGCCTGATCCGCGTTTTCTTCCTCAAGTTGAATGTTCTCCCATTCCCGCTCCTTTTTCTTGGCTAACGATTTTTTCTTGGCTACTTTACCTTCACTAATTTTCTCTTTACCACACGAATCTACTTTTTTAGCAATATTTTTCTCTTTGTCCTTTTTTACTCTCTTCTCTTTTGGGCCTGAATCACTAGTAGATTCTTCCATATTTTCAAGAGTAGATTCTTTTGATTTTGTATATTTATTGAGTCCCCTTTTCTCAAGTTTATTTATTATTTGAATTTTAGCTGTCTGAGCTAGAATACCCTTTCCCAGCAGACGTATGTTATTTTCCTCCACAACAAGATCGTCATCGGCAATGTCGTCAGCGTCGGTGTCATTATCTACGTCTGGAGGTAAGAGAGCAATATCAATAGCTTCAGCTTCCTAAGGATCTTCATTATCGGAGTTCTCTAAAAGTTCCATTATTTCCTCAGTTATAAGCGGTCTTCTGTAATAAACATATACATATTATATAAAATATTTCAGATTTTACTTCACAGTTCTACACTTCAAATAGAAAAAAATTTGCAAAATGGAAAAATTTTATGCGTAAAAGATTATACATTTGCATTTTTTTTAGAAAAGTTTAATACATTAAATAATATAGGGAAAAAGTTTAATAACTAATTATACAGCAGCTATATATTTGGCAACATTGCGATTCTTAAGCTACTTCATATAAACGCCTACCGTATGAATATTCATACGTCAAACTTTAACCCAACATTGTATTTTGTTTTGGTGGACTATTGACAGAACGAGGAATAAACGTTATTTATATACTATTTCTCTATAAAATATGTTATGTTCAGGCACATAAAATAAAATTCTAGGGATTTATGTAAAATATACTTACTTCATCTCATATTTTGTAAATTTTTTGGAGCACGCACTTTATTTCCCGACGTCGGTCGCGTCGGCGTCGACGCCATGTTCGTTAGTTGTACTAGTTTTAGATACGTAGAAATGTTGTTGCCAACATGTGCAATTATACCTATAATATTAGAATTAAAGAATAATCACTTGCATGGTCTACAAAAAAATCATAAAAAACATGAAGATAACGAGTTTTATTTAAATCGTTTTTCTTACACACTGCTTAAATTTTGAAAATTGTAATGTGACTAAAATATAGTTTGAAAATGTTGACACTTTTTTTGTTGTAAATAAATATTATTATATCCTAATGATTAACTATCTTCATCAAGTAACGGCTTATGCAATTAAATTTTTTGATAATCTGTTCCCACATGCCATTAGTTTTATTTATATTTGCCTACCAAATTATTGCAATGCATAAACTTACAGTGTAATTATCGGGATGTCTTTATTAATTAGTTGTCTATTAATATTCAAATTTCTTTTTTTAGTTTTACCTAAACTGTCATTAATTTTGCCACAATAGTTTTTAAGTATTTGTGGTGTAAGTTATAAGTATTTGCAACATGTTACAGGCTATGAATTTCATAATTATTAAACTCAAATAAGAATTCATTTTCACTGAAGTAATTTAAAACCAAATAAAAAAATGTCCTCGACATAAATTTATAATAAACACCACAGAAAATGGACATCATTTAATTTGTTGACTGTAAGCCAGGGTATATTAATTTCTTACAATCTGACTTGCTCTACAATCTTGTTCAGAGGCTATTGTAATGAATTGTTCTTTGATAAAATGAAGACCACATACTGCACTTCGAAGGTGTAAATTTCTTTCTTGAAATAGCTAAAATCCATTTTTACAAGGCTTTCGTCATTCGGTAAAGAGAACATGCACTTTTGGTCCCTTCACACAAATCGTAACGTCGCACACTAAAAAGTTTACCACATGACTCAGCGACAGTGACACGTAAGTTTACATGTTTGGTGATGACAGTTTAAGAATATAAAAACTGTCACCTTTGTGTAAGATAGTTCTTTAAAACAATTAATTTTTCACAAATTATTAAATAAACACGTTAAATTTTAACGATAATTGAGTTAATTTTTCTATTTAGAATTTTATTATTATGATAAATGCACATACAGCAACTTTTCAATGTTAAGTTAATTGACTGTTAATGATGTTACATTGTTCGGGTCCCCTGGAATGACATACGGTAATTTCGAAAAGTAGATAGTTCAAGATATTAGTGCGTCAGCATTTTCTGCATTGGATAAATAGGTTCAGTTTTTCTTTTTTTTTTTGTTCTGATGATGCAATACCCTTATTAGTTTCATAAGCAAGACTACGATAAACCTGCTTCATATTGTTGATCTAATAAGTTCTCTATATTCCATATTAGTTAGCAAATTGTATTTAATACCTATATGTTTTCCGTAAAGTGAAGTTTAGGATCTTAAAAAAATAGTTTTTTTTGCCAACTCAAAGCATAAAATTAACGTTAATACCAGAAAACTACATGTATTTTAATACATTCAACTCATAGTAACATTAAAGTGTGTTTTATTAAAAGTGTTTGTTATTTTTAGTTGCATCCAAAAATAATTTTCGTGGTTTGTAACGATTTGATTATGTATTGTTTCATAAATTTTGATATATTCAAATGCAAAATCTTCGCCAATTATGATCAAAAATAATACAAAATTCAGAAACGAAAAAGTCAAATAAAAAAACCAAATTTGAAATTTGGTTAGTAAAATAAAAATACATTTATCCATGAATATTAAATAATGTATCCATTATTCACTGTAGTGAATAATGATTTTATTATTCACTGGTTCTGAATTTTTTATTAAAACTTCATCGAATATGCCATGACAAAGTACGGAATTGATATTTGAATTAAAACGTCAAAGTTTGTCAGAATTTTTGTCATGATGTTTCATAGAAAATATTATTATTTAATAGTCGCGGATAAAGTATAGTATTCTATTCTTATGTAATGGCTATTATTCACTGGGATGATTCACCCTCGTGAATAATAACCATGATTACATGCTCGTTGAATATACACTATTTTTCTATTAAATATATAAAAGGTCAAGTTAAATTTTACTAAGCAAGTTATTAGGTTATTACTTACTATATGAGAAATAATCTTTCAATTGACGTTTTCCCCGCAGTTATTGGCAAGTCATGATAATCTTGAATTTAAAATTTTTTGGAATATTTTTTATTTTTTATATCTATAAAATAACTGATATGGTCAGTACATAACTTTTTTATATCAGTATATATCATCCTGATGTAAAAAAAATCTTTCTATTTAATTCTTCACTTACCACAATTAAATTTTAATAGCGTACCTTGAAATGTTTCATTAATATTTTTAAATAATTAATTATCAGCTTCATTCGATACTGTCAATAATAATTCTTGTCATATATTTTAATAATTTCTTCTTATTGACATTGACATTTTTGTAACTAAATTTGAAATGTCAAATTGTTAAATTTATCCTAACCCCATTTTATGAGGTCAAATGTATAAAAAATTTAAGTTTACATCAGCTTTACTTAAGTAAATGAAAAATATATTTTATAGGCTTGATATAGTAGACATGAGTCATAATCTTTCATCAAGAATATATTTTTTTGTAAAGGCAATGCAAAAAAGTATGGGTCCCGTGGACCTTCTTTCACCTAGCCAATTTTGCCCATCAACGAATTTATCATTGTCTTTGGCCTTTAAAACATGTGTAAAAAATTTGAAATCTTTATTTCAAAAACTGTGGCTGCTATCGCGATGCAACAGACTGCATGTCTGATTTTTTTCCATAAAGTTATGTTTTTTCATTATAATTCGTCAAGATTCGTCCAGAAATGCAATAAAAAAATTTAAATCTTTATCCCGAAATTGTATCTTTTTTTCTTCTTTCATTAATTGTGTCTCTTCTGGTGGTACCATATACACCAAATTTAATGTGTCACCTAAAATTTTGTTGATAATCTTAACTGCCAAATTTGGGAAGTCTCCCATTAGTATTTTTTGAGTTATCGCGGATACACATACACACACACACACACGCACCGACAGACATCATTCGGAAAATAGTCAGAATGGATTCAGGAGGGTTCAAAACGTATAAATCAATCAAAATCTCGAGGTCGAAAAAATCACGATTACTATACTTATATTTGGTATAAGAAAGTAAAAAAGATATAATGCGTTTTTTTAAATTTTGATGGTTATATTTTGTACGTAGTAAGCCAAGTTTTACATATAAATATTTCAGAAACTATGAGGCGATAACATCTTTCAGAACCCTAACAACAAAAAATAATTCTTGGATATGATAAAAAAAGATATAACGTGATTACGATGTTTCCACTTAAGTGAGGAATAATAAATAACAAACATCACAGAAATTAGACAAACATTAACCCAGTTAAAGTTTTGTAGGCATTTCGGATAACGTAACAGCAATACCTGACAGTACCAGATTTTCGAAACAGTACACAGAATTTGTTCTTAATTTTTAGTTTTGAGGAAAATACAACTTTTTAAAAATTGTCCATTTTAACTCTCTTAGTATCAAGTGTTCTAAATTATAAGAGTTGATAGGCTAGACTTGTATGCAGTTGAACTAGCACTCGATCATTTTGATAATATTGGAAATTATGACGAGACGATTGTGTGATAAGAAGTTTTTATCTGGTTTATATTTAGATCTATTGTTAAATTTAATATTTCGTCTAATAATAACCCTTGTAAATAACAGTTATTTTTGGATTTACCAGATACGCATACTATTGTTTGAGACGATTTGTATCTAGTAAATTTAGGTGAATTGATTTCATGTAGATATGATTAATAAATATATACTTTCTAATAAAAGGAGAAAAAATGTATTAAAATTTGGTTTCCCATATGGGCTCAGAAGACAATTGCATAAAATGTAGCTGTATACCCACCGAACATTGAGACAACCCGTATTTAGAGTCAAATTTGAAATAGGTTTTGGATAAAAAAAAGGCCGCGAAAACTATGAGTGGTACCAAAATTACACAATGTTCAAAAAATGTAGCAAATTGTCAAAATTTTTGCATTTTGTAAAATTTTAGTACCTGTTAAAAAAAGAAGAGGAAGCTCAAGAAAATTAGGAGCAAGATGGGGGTAGATTTTTCCTTTCTTCTATTCGATATAAAGATCAATTTCTATAGAAATATTTTTACAGAAAAAAGGATTCAAATCAGTCAAGGTGTTTTTATTTACTTAAAAAAGAATTTTTTTTCAAATAATTTTTTTACGCCCTCTACGGTTGATTGAATTATTTTTGTATATAAATAGGTTTGTTTACATCAATTTAATTTTTTGTCTAGTATCTGGAGTCTATTTTATGCCACTGTTTTCTTGTATATTGAAGATTAGAAGCGTAGATAAAATATCAGATTTATTTAGAAATTAAGTCCCTCTCAATGATGTAAGAAAAAGGGCATTATTTAACGATAAGTCATCCATTGCAGTTTTCGATGAATGTGACTTAAGCGGGAAATTTTAAATCGGTAGTATATATTATATACCTGAGTACAGTTTTAACGAATTTTAAACTTTTTGTTCGTCCATGTGACACAAGACATTTTTCTGTAAAAGAGTTATTCAGAGAATTTCAAACACTAATCAATTTATACCTTTAAAGTATTGTGGCAAATGACTGATCTTAATATCCTTTACATATACAGGCTATGACAAATTCGCTTCTCACTACAGGGATCTTGAAAACGGTAAGAAATACCAAGTAGCTTAAATGGGGGCAAAGTTTCGTAATCAGAGGACAGACATTATGCATTTAAAAAATCAAAGCTAATATGATTAGTTTTTTAAATATTAAAAAAAAAAAATTTGGAAATTCGTTTTATCTTTCATTTCAGCCCTATTTCATGAGATAATGAAAAAAAGGAGAACACTTTCGCGTGTTAACTCTATCGAATGGCATAATCAACTTTTTATATAACGTTTCGTTTCTCCAGGATCATCATCAACTTAATTTCGTATTACATTTTTTGCAATTAAATAACTAGGTGGATTTTATAAAGTTTAATAATTAGACTCCGGACAATTTCCGTGAATGCCCGTCTTTCCTATAGGAATGAGAGTAGCATGCGTACGCAGCGAGATGTAGACCGTATTCCCTAATTGAAATGCAGTTTATCTAAAGACGTCTTAGTGCTTAGATATGTAGCTGATATGAGGATAAAAAAATAGTAACTACTGACGGCAATATCACGGCAGACGAAAAAAAATCAGTACGTGTAGATTTGTGATGACAAAGCCATGGATTTTAAGGAACGTATATATAATCCTTAATAATATACTTATTTTAAGTGCCATTCAGAGTACATCTCCATTGTTAATATGTAGTAAACAGGAGTTGCAAACCAATGCTCGAACAGTTGAGGAAATATTATTGAAAAAGTAAACGAGCGAGCAATACAGATAAATTTGGCTCTGCGTTCTGTAGCGTCCTACCCCGCACGTTCCGGCACTAAAGCGATTTCTCCTACTATAATATTAGCGTTAAAAGTGAAAATATTTTACCGCTTGTATGAGACTTAGCGGTATGTCCCAGGATAGATGTAAAAAAGTGTAGTGGACAAAAATTTTCGAATTTTGGAATGACACTTCGAAAATCATTCTTGCTTGGTATAAAACTAGTATGCTCAAAAATTAATTGAATCGCTGTTATACAGGGTGTTTTATAAGTCATTTTATAAAAATCGTTACTAATAAACTATTCTTACTTTTAATATATGAAAAAATCTCATTAAAAAGGCAATTTGGGCCTACTAACCAAATTTTAAGAATACAAATTTACTTTGTTGGAACTGCCCCTTTTTTCATTAATATGCAGTTTTCTGTTATAAATAAGATAATATGTTAAGAACAAAAGTTATCCATAATACTATATACTTTAAAAAAGATATTTGTGATTTCAGAGTACTCTCAATTTGCAAAAAATGATTTTTAAAAATTCAGAATAAAGTACTAATTTATTGAAAAACGGGCCAAAAGAGTAAATTTGTGTTTCCGAAATTTAGTAAGGAGGCACACATTGCAATCTAAATAACTTGTTTACTGGATTTTTTTTATATCTTGAAAAATTAATGTAGTTCATTATTGATGAATTTTATAAATTGACATAACATATTTCATCTATCCTGGGACACAGTATATGTATATGTAAAACTGTCAGGATTTTACGATCCACGTATCTCAACATGATTTATGCAACTTGTAATGTAATGTAATGTAATCTATACTAATGCCTTGAACACAATGTTAAGACACTAGAGGTATGTATTTTAATTATCCCGTCCCCATATTATTGTCCATGTGCCATGCCGATCCTGCACACATCGGAATGGGCATTTCCCACAACATTTTTTATTTGCCTCCTCGATAGTATTTATTAATATGAGCTCACAGAATTTTTTTAGGATTTTTCTGAGCCACGGAAAGGGGTTAAAAAATAACAAAGTTTTTAATTTTAGTCTTATGACGTCATCTGACTAGATTTGGCGCCAAACACAAGCAGCCAGTGAAAGCGAAGACGATAGGGTAGTATTGGCAGTTTCACGTATTGTTTGAAATCGTGATTGGTGATTACTCATTCAATTATAAATACAGCTATAAATTCATTCACATAGATTTTTTTTACTTTAGTACCAAGAGAAAATTTGATTTGTACCTGTTTTAAAATTTCGACATTTACATATTTTAAAAAAAACCAGTAGAAATCGAATAAGTTTATATATATATATATATATATATATATATATATATATATATATATATATATATATATATATATATATATATATATATATATATATATATATATATATATATATATATATATATATATATATATATATATATATATATATATATATATATATATATATATATATATATATATATATATATATATATATATATATATATATATATATATATATATATTATATTCGTATATATATATATATATATATATATATACGTATATATATATATATATATATATATATATATATATATATATATATATATATATATATATATATATATATATATATATATATATATATATATATGCTGTTTTTCAGGTTTTCGCGGGTGGTGAATGTTAAATTCGTTTTCCGGGTAAACTCCCGCGTAGGTGATAGGCCCCGAGAGGGGACCGTGGTTGTCTGAACGACGTTTCGGCAGAATCTCATCTGCCATCTTCAGGTTCCTAACAGATAACTGCTTACTGCGGCTTCTGGTAACTCGAACTGAAATTTCAGTTCGAGTTACCAGAAGCCGCAGTAAGCAGTTATCTGTTAGAACCTGAAGATGGCAGATGAGATTCTGCCGAAACGTCGTTCAGACAACCACGGTCCCTCTCGGGGCCTATCACCTACGCGGGGAGTTTACCCGAAAACGAATTTAACATATATATATATATATATATATATATATATATATATATATATATATATATATATATATATATATATATATATATATATATATATATATATATATATATATATATATATATATATATATATATATATATATATATATATATATATATATATATATATATGGGCAGATCCATTACTTTTCGACGAAAGTGTGCGCGCTTGGGTCAGCGATCTTGATGCTGATTTTTTCCTGAAAAGTACATAAGAAAAGAAGATGATCCTGAAAATTTGAGCCCGATACGATCAAATCCGGCCGCTGGAGAATTTTTTGAAATTTGAAAAAAAGGCAATTTTTAGTCATTTTCAAAAATTTGTATCTCAGCTTCTATATAACTTAGAGATTCCGTTTAAACGACATTCTTCTCTGTGTATCCTCTACTTTTAAGAAAAAAATAGTTGTTTGCTATAAACTCATATCCGGCTTAGCTGGGAGCTTCCAACTGAACCACTGTATTAGCAAAATTTTACCTGATTTTAAAATGCTCTCAAATCTACAGTTTTCAAAGTAGAGGGTTAAATAACAGCTGATATTTTTTATGTAGGTGTATCCTGTTGATACCTGCCCTACTTTTCCTTAATTGCTTCGATTTCATTTCATTCCAAAGCCGTACGATATTTCAAAAATCGCCATTTTCAGATAGCTGTTACTTTTTTCTCGGAACTTCGATTTGCTTCAAATTTTCAAGAAAGTTGCTTTGTTATGTCCCTAAAAAAGCTCTGAAAATTCCAACTTTGGAATCGAGCTTGGATCCGAGTTATAAATTTTCAAACATCCCGAAAATTGCATCGAAATCAACAAGCAATTTATTTACGTTCATCATTACAGCGCATATAATAATAATTATCGAGTTAAATGGTAATGATTATAGCAACTTAATCTTAAATTCTTTGTATTTCATATTTAGACATTACAATGAAGTATAAAAAGATATTATGTTAGTGATTATTTTGGAATATTTGGAAAAATTTTTTTTTATAAATTTAGTTGAACTACTTTATAATTTTTTTCGAACGAAGTCACTCTCACTTCTAAGGTATTGTCATTAATAGGTGTAAAAAGAATGGTTAATTCGAGTGTCCTTAATTTGTTTTACAGTTTCAAATCGTTTTTTCAATTTTTTTTTATGTTTCTGAACGTCGGCATAGGCTACCCATATTGCTCTGAAAATATCGTACATTATTCTTATATTGTACTATTATTAATTAGGATTCACTAGAAACGTATTCGTACATCTCGAATGGAGTTGTTACTTGATTTTCAGAGGGTGATCTTATGCAATGTCGCATCACTGTTCTCTTTAAGGTACCTCCAATTCCATCACATACACTCTTTCCATGACTAGTTGCAAAAAAAATTATATGACGTAATTTTTATGCCGAAATCTTTTTTCATGGCAGCAAACATTTGCTAAATTGTTTCTTAATGTAAAAGAAAAATAAGTATTAAATTAAAAATTCAACAGATAGCTAAAAATTGTTTCAATTTAATAAAAACTCTAATTTTTATTGCTTTTTATAAATTTTAAAAACATAGAAATTGTTACTTATTTTTACATTGGGTTGGTGCTTCATCTGAAAAATAGATGACATTTTTTATCCATGGAAATTCATTGTTTATTATTTGCATTAGTTATTCTTGAAAATCATGAATAGTGTACGCTACATGATCAGTCGTATCGATTATTACACAGAAACTCATCTGTTGGAGCTTTTCTTTATCAGTCGCTTGTGGATCTTTGTAATAAACGCAGAAAGGGTGAATTGTTGCTTGTGTATTATTGTAGTAAAATGATTGAACAGATCTTTGTATAATGAAAGAATAGTTTTCTGAAAAATCTATCGTAATAATACAAGTATGGTGTTCTAATTTATTTTTGCAGTGATATAAATAATTTTTCTGTGAATCTGCAATATAAGAATGAATTGTTAATTTACATACATTAGAACATAAAGTTTCCAAAAAAATTCCTTCCTTTTCAGTGTGATTTGTAAGTGTTGCTCTACTGCCTTCTGCATCCCGTTGTTTGTAATTAATTAAGTCATCAGAAATAGAGATATTCGTTTCATTCATTAAACTTTTAATACCTGTTACTCCGGAACATTTTTGACATCTATGTAATATGCAATCTACGTCCTCAACATTACAAACTGCAGCTGCAAATAGATCTCTATATTTTATAGTAGTTTTCAAAGCAGACAACTATAACTTAACACTTTCATGTTCTATGCAAACACAAATTTCATGAGTCCCTGGATCACCAGCGAAAAAAAATTTTTCCATGTGATATTTGTTCATAAAATTGTTCGTCTTCTAACCTGCATTTCAAAAGGAGGATATTTTCTTCACTCAATTCACTTAAATTATGCAGAATTTTGTTTCCAGAGTATGTCTCTGAATGACATTGTGAATCTGTTAATAACCCAATGTAACACGTCTCCATTTTTTGAATATTCAATGTAAATGAACACTCTAACTTAACTTACTAAACTCTTCTGAATGCTATAGACAGTAGTTAAGTTGTTTACATGATCATATGATAATGCAGGACCTGTCATACATAATAGCTTCAACGCCACCTTTAACATAAATTCAAACAATATAGGTACAATCGCAGCGCTCTTAAACATGACATATTTACTTAATACGCCACTTAAATGAGCATCAACAGCAGTAACACTGAATATATAAAACAGGTATTGATTTTTGACTTAAAAAGAAATAAATAATTCATTAGTCATATGAAAAATTATTTTAAACAATGCAATTTTCGGGATGTTTGAAAATTTATAACTCGGATCCAAGCTCGATTCCAAAGTTGGAATTTTCAGAGCTTTTTAGAAACATAACAAAACAACTTTCCTGAAAATTTGAAGCAAATCGAAGTTCCGAGAAAAAAAGTAACAGCTATCTGAAAATGGCGATTTTTGAAAAATCGTACGGCTTTGGATGACCGTATAATAACGAAATCGAAGCAATTAAGGAAAAGTAGGGCAGGTATCAACAGGATACACCTACATGAAAAATATCAGCTGTTATTTAACCCTCTACTTTGAAAACTGTAGATTTGAGAGCATTTTAAAATCAGGTAAAATTTTGCTAATACAGTGGTTCAGTTGGAAGCTCCCAGCTAAGCCGGATATGAGTTTATAGCAAACATCTATTTTTTTCTTAAAAGTAGGGGGTACAGAGAGAAGAATGCCGTTTAAGCGGAATCTCTAAGTTATATAGAAGCTGAGATACAAATTTTTGAAAATGACTAAAAATTGCCTTTTTTCAAATTTCAAAAAATTCTCCAGCGGCCGGATTTGATCGTATCGGGCTCAAATTTTCAGGATCATCTCCTTTTCTTATGTACTTTCCAGGAAAAAATCAGCATCAAGATCGCTGACCCAAGCGCGCACACTTTCGTCGAAAAGTAATGGATCTGCCCATATATATATATATATATATATATATATATATATATATATATATATATATATATATATATATATATATATATATATATATATATATATATATATATATATATATATGTATATATATATATATGAATGAAACTACGTGAGGGTATAAATAAATATTGCTTTTCCATGTACTTATTTATATCACATTGATATTTAAGGATGCGAAATACTAGCACCGCCACTCAAATCTATACCTAATTTTTTTGAGCATTATTCAGTCAGCATGATTTTGTCTTTTTAATCAGAAAAGTTAATCTTTCCTAACGTTTTTTTAACAATTGCAAAATTTTTTCTGTTTTGGTTTAAGCAGATATGTATCAAATATTCGAAAATACCATCAAATTTTATTAGGTGAAAAATGAGAATTTTTATCATTTTAGTTTTTATTTATGTAGAAGAAAATTGTCATGTCATCAAATTGAAACATTTTTAAAATTAACTCAAGATTAATTATTGCGAATCCCAATAATTTTGGTGATCGGGCCATGGCAGTTATTGCCTAATATTTATTGGAGACCATCTGCCAGAACTGCTTGACGAAATTCACGATATGTGATTCATTCAAGATGAACACATGCATGAACACTATCACGAAAAATGAATGGACAGAGGAGCGAATGCTACAATTCGTTAGTAGGATATGATTCCCTATACATTTTTTATGGTGGGTAATGCTTCATTCGGTGATGATAATATACGAAGCAACAACTTTAGAATAGAATCCAATTATTTATGTAAATGGCCATTTTGAACATTATTATTATTAAAGTTTCTCAAATATAAATGATAGTAGTTCTCATTTTTTACTTTAAATATTGATGGATTATTTGGATATTTCATATTTCTGCTTAAACCAAGACATATATTAACATTTTGCAAACGTTAGGAAATGGATGTACATTTGTGAAAAAAATATCATGCTGATCCAATGAAGGCTAGACTTGCATGCAGTTTCGTAAATCCTCGATAATTTTGATAACGTTTGGAAATAATTGATGAGCTTTGATTGTAAGTTAAGATAAGAATTTTTTTGTTTTATATTTAGATTGACTGTTAAATTTAATATTATGACTAATAATAGCACTAGTAAATGACAACTAATTTTAGACCTAATAAATAGTTATTTTATTATTTGAGATATTTATTTAATGAAACTTAAGCGACTGTTCTACTTCTAGCATAAATAATAATAATAATAATAATCTACAACCAACATATGTAAAAACACTGAGATGATTAAAACTAACTTTATGCTAAATCAGGTCTGGGCATCGGGGCAGCCAGTGTATTAATGGGGTGTTGCGTCCTATCCAGCGCAGGGGAAAGTGTTCGTTAAACCAGGTGCGAACTACTCTGGAAATAAAAATGGGTGACCCATCCAATTGTAGATATAGATCTCCTAGTACGAGTAACGATAATTCAACGAGAACGTCTTGCAACTCGGTATTTAGAAAAATTAAAAACATTTCGGAATTCATATTATTTCCAAAAAAAAAATGGTGCAATAATAGTTTCTTTGAATATTCCGCACCAAACATTAATTTTCTGAGGGTATTGTCTTTTGCAGTTTATTACGAAATTAAGATTATCTTGTTTCCCACCATTTGCAGTTCTGTGACGAAAGAATACCATTCATAGTAAATGTTGATTCGTCACTGCAAATTATTTTTTTTAAATAAATTTGCGTCAGTTATATAATTTCCTTGCGTCCATAAGCAAAACTCCAACCTTCTTACATTATCTCCTTGTTCAAGTATGCAGACAAGTTTATCTACTTTTAATTTGTGACATTTGAGACATCTCCACATCTTACTTCTGGAAAAATTTAATTGAAAACCTAACTTTCTGACACTTACTTTGGGATTAGCATGCAATATATTTCACTATCATTTCATCAGTCACTGGGCCAATCTGGTTATTATTTAAATGAATTGGTGTCTTGACTTACAAACACTTCCAGTATGTTACTAATATTTGCAACAGTTTTAGAACAAATATTTCTGTCTTGATGCCTTCTATTAAACTCGCTGGCTGCTTTCCTTTATGAACGAGTTTTGTCGCCAATTAAAACCCTTTGGTACGCACGAGGATACATATCTCCCACTATGTATTATTAGTTGTATAATCAACTTAACAAAATATTTTGTACAAGAATTGCTGGTGTCATCTAATGGTAACTAGGCAAATGTTGAAAAAAAAAAATAGTAACCATCATTTACAGGTTCCCCATCTTGAAATTTGCACATAAATATCAGTTTTCACAATTTTGAGATGTATATAATTCGTGAATACGTCAATTTTAATTATAAAAATATATTATGCCCGTAAATGGTAAGTAATAAGCAATATATTGTATTTTTTGATAACAATAGTCGTTTATTCACTTGTAACTGTAATAATAGGAATGCTAATGTTGTTTGTAAATCTACAATAAAAAATTTTTTTGGTGGGAATTATTTATCCGAACGCTCATACTGTATTTAAATTTTGCAATTATTACATTTTAGAGATTTTCACTTTTTTTTTGTAAAAATACGTTAAAAAACCTTTTTAGTGTTGTGGGACTTGGATAACCCTCAAGATTCTGAAGTTGCATTAAACTACTTCTTCAGCTTGCCAGATAACGAGGCGAATTCTGATGAAGAGGCCGATGATGGGTCTGTCGAAGAGTTTGAGGTTTTAGAAAATCTGTCTTCTGGGCGCTCATCAAGAAACAATTCATTTGTGGAACCTGCATTTCATAACCTAAATGTTGACATCATACTTCCCAAAAGCCCCACCGTACCTGAAATCTCTGAAAACGAAGGTGTAGAAATCTCTGAAAATCCCATAAAACCTTCTTCAAATGAAGATGACCACGAAGCTCCTTCAAATGAAGCTCCCGTTGTACACGTCTCAGAGGCAAAAGGAAAGAAGCGTCTGTAAAAAATGGAAAATAAAATAAAATGGAGTGAAAATACCGAGCATTTCAATCAGCTGAAATTAAAATTTGATCATGTTCCTAAGGTTCAACATATTTTTTTCAAGTAAAGACGAAGAGATAGACTATTTTGCAAAAATTTTTGATGAGGATATTTTGCAAAATATTGTTGAGCAAACAAACTTATATGCAATACAAAATTTTAACAGAAGAACCAATAAAAAACTGATGTACCTGGCTCTTTTAAGAACTGGGAAGAGATAACCATTGATGAACTGAAGGCTTTTTTCGGAATGGTTATTGTCATGGGCATACATATGCTTCCACAGTTGTCCAATTATTGGTTAACAGATCCTTTTTTGTCTGTCCAAGCAATTCGTCAAGATATGTCGTCCAAATGCTTTAAAAACATTATAGAAAATGTTCATATAAATGATAATTCAACACAGGTTCAAAGAGGTCAGGAAGAGTATGACAAACTTCACAAATTAAGGCCTCTTGTAGATCGTCTTAACGTAGTATTTCCATCTGTTTATTAATAATCTTCTTGTCTTAGTGTGGATGAATCGATGATACCTTTCAAAGGCAGAAATTCATTCAAGCAATATATGCCTTTGAAACCTATAGAAGTTACAAGGTGGCTGATGCTAAAACTGGCTACATAAACCAGTTTGACAATTATGCTGGAAAATCAGATACACCTAAAAAAGGAGAAGGATTAGGGTAGAGGGTGGTAACAAATCTGACTTCGTCATTGAAAAACAAGAACTGTCCTATGCTTTTGGCAATTTATTCACCAGTGTTCCTCTAGTAAACAATTTGGAAAAAGAAAAGATATATACTGTTGGTACAGTAAGATCTGATCGACAATATTTGCCAGAAAATATCGTACGCAATAAGAATACATTGAATGGTGGCGAATTCAGGTTTGGTACTGTGGAAAAAATTGCTATAGTCAAGTGGATGGATAGCAAACCAGTCCATCTTCTTACTTCATGCTTTTCACCGAGAGATATAACCACGGTAAACCGAAAAAATAAAGATGGATCAAAAGTTGACGTGTACTGTCCAAGGATTATCTCTGAATACAACAAAATCATGCGCGGTGTGGAGAAGTTTGACCAATATAAAGAAAGATACCAAGTACGACGTAGATCCACCAAATAGTGGTACCCAATATGGTACTATTTACTTGACATGGCGATAGTAAACGCCTATATACTTATGTATGTAAATACTAGAAAAAAGATTGACTACTTCTCATTTAGGATTAAATTAGCTAGACAGCTAATAGGTGCCTTTTCATCGGAAAGCGACGTTTTAGGCCAGCATCATATATGTTAAACAAGAGACAAATTCTAGAAGATGTAAGACTATCAAGAGTTGGGAGTCACACGCCGCAGAATGTTGGAAAGTTTAGAAGATGCATATTGTGCAGTACAAAGATAAAAGAAAAAAGATCAAAATACCGTTGCTCAAAATGTAACGTATTTTTGTGCATTAGCCTTTGCTACTTAAAATTTCATGGAAGGTAATGTAACACTCTTTTTTTATAAAATAAAGATTTAAAATCAATTTTTTTGTTAATCAGGATTAGTTGAAATGTAGTAACATGAGTGGGCAGTAGGAAGTATACTTCCAATCTCCATGAAAACTTTTGCAAAGTAAAAAAAATATTTCTTATGTACGCAATAGCGGTGAATTAAAAATTTTATATGAGTAGAAATAGAACTTGGGATAAGCAACAGGCATGTGCCTATGAAAGGGTTAAACGAATTATTTCTACTCTTTCTGCTACTGTTAAATTCATTTTAAATGGAAAATTTGTGAAAGTACAGAAATAGGTAAGTATTATACACAGTATTTTGACATTGTCAAATAAACTAATAATAAATGAATTTTGTTATTCGTAGCACCCTAAGACAGAAAAAATTTGATTTTACCGACATTGGCAGTTATTCAGTCAGTAAATAGTTACAATAAATGTATAAAACTTGACTAGTGGAAGTTGATTAAGTAGTTTCTGTTAAAGTTGCTCTGAAAAAAAAATGAGGAAAATACGAGAGTGTGTAGGCGAGAGGACGACACACTGTATTCAAATTTCAAACCTATTTTCACCATTTCTAGATAGGATACATTATTAGCTATAAGTTTAGTTTTAATCATCACCAGATGATGCCCACTTGGTTGACGAATCGCGCGTCGAGTGCAGTATATGGTGTTTTGATGTTCTGTGGAAATACACGTCACTGTTAACCTCACATTAAAGGTTCCAACCCACTTGAGCAAGACATGTATGTATGTACAATGAATTCCTCTATGAAATGTGTATTAAAAGGAATATTATTATAACATATTAAAATATTATAGTTGAATGATATCGGATATATTCCAGTCTCAAAATTCACTAAAAATGTAAAAGGCCTGTTTCATTAAGAATGTTTTTATACTTGTTTTAAAAGTATGAATTAACAATGATCTAACACAATAAGGCATATGCCCTTAATAATTGTAGCTATTTCGACTAGATTTTAATCTTGAATAAGTCACTCATATCGTTTGCATTACGACTATTATAATAATTGTGAATTAATATGTGGCCATAAAACTGTTCCAGATTGTTTTCAACGTACACAAAACAAATGAATATACAGGGTGTTTAGAAATTATTAGCAACAAAATCAGGGGTAATTCTATTGATAAATATAACGGTACAAGTCTATGTAACCCTTTTTCGAAATCTCAATATTAGCGGGATTACATAACCTAAAAGTTTATGTTTTGATATTAATATTTTGTCATAAATTTTTGCTAATGAAGCAATTTTTTTAATTTGACACATGTTATATGTAATAAACTATACCAATATAAAAAATTTCATAAAAATTGGAAAACACTAAAGTGCTTAAAATCCCATTGTTGGCCACAAATTTTGTTCATTTGCAATTTTTTCAGAAATTTACTTTAATATTAAAGGTTATTAAAAAATCTTACAAAAAGATCCACCTGTTTCAAATCGGTAGAACCAACTGTTTTTGAAAAAAACTTATTTAAAGGTATGCGAAATTCTTTAAATCCTGTTAAACCAGACACTCCATAGGTATATACTGGACACAAAGCGGATAAAAAGACTGTTTTTCGTCAACGAGGGAGATTGGTGATATATGGAGAGGTTAAATTAACCAACAAATCTCAATACGATCAGTGTATCGAAGAATTTGATCTCTTGGGTTGACCTCATACCGACTATTTCTTTGATTACTTCCACGCGATTAAGTCCACGCCATAAAACAACACGACTAGAGTGGTGTGAGGAAAGGTTGCATTGGAACGATGAATGGAATCGGGTCGTATTTAATGACGAATATCGATTTTGTTATGGGCTCATGATGGTCACAGAATTTGCAGTCTTCTGTACAGCGATATACGGTTTTCACTCAGGTGTAATGGTGCAGGGGGTCGCAGTCATGGAAGTAGATCTCCCTTAGTAGTTATTCCGGCAACATTAAAGGCGATTTGTTACATCAATTCTCTGCTGAAACCAGCGTTAATTCCATTTTTCAGCAGAATAATGCACGGCCACATACCGCGATGGTTACTACGGACTTTCCGGATAATGATAATATTGACCAGCTTCCATAGCCTTTTAGATTGCCGGACTTATCTCCAATAGAACACGTGTGGGATATAATAGGAAGGAGGATTAATGATTTACAGAGACTCCCAAATGGTATAGATATTTTCCAACAACGGATTTTTGAAGGTTGGTATAGCATACCAGCGATAAACCACCAATAGCAGTACTACGACTAAATGAGGTGTACACTTGGGGTGCAATAATTTGCAAATTACAGTAAAATTTATTTATCGATCATCATATTGGTTATAATACGGATTACTTTCTGTTATAGTCCAAAAATTCCACAAGCACAAGTGGTGTAATCTCAACTTATCAGGCTGTAAGACATCTGAGGAGTTATAGTACTAGCTGTTATCAAAACCTGTCCGGGAACCAATTTTGAGGGAGTCCTTACTTAATATATTGTTGAATACTGTTTTTAGATAGATGTTCAATATGTTGGCTCCAGATTAATTTTGGGTCTATAATAACACATAAAAACTTTATATTATCCAGATTTTCAAAATCGTTTGTGGGTCTATGGAAGAAAGTTAGAAAGTTTTAGTTTGGTTTTAACTTATTTGTTATAAACCAACCTTGAGCATCAGCATGTGTATTAAACACGAGCTCTCTAATGTTAGGTACTCAAATACTTGTGTCCCGTTATAAGTGTTGTGTCATCGGCAAACGTTAAAAGTTCGGCACTTGGGACACACAATTCATTTATATAAATCAGGAAATGAATAGGGTCCAAGACCGATTCTTGAGATACACCATGTTTAATACAGCTTAGTCTAGAACAATTTCCACTGATAAATGCATATTTTCATCTATTTGAATGATATGAGAATAGTAATTGACAGCTGAGGTTATTAAATTTGTAGTAATTCACTTTTTCAAGAAACGCATGATAAAACACAGTCAAATACTTTGAGTAAATCGCAAAAAGTTGCTACCGGATACTCCTTGTTTTTCGATAATTTTATTTACAAAGTGAATGATAGTGTCATTTTTTGATTTTTTGGACCTGAAATCGTGCTAATTACATTACAATATTATATTATATTTAAACTGTTGGGAAATTTGAAGATTTAGGACAGCTTCAAATATTTTAGGTTTAATCGGGGTTAATGATATGAGTCTGAAATTACTTTATGTTGTAGGTCTGCCTTTATGAATAGGTATGCCTTTGGAAATTTGCGAAACATCAGGGAAAATACCGCTGTTAATATACTGGTATTATCAAATTACATTATATTATTCATAATAGAATAAATCTAATTTAGAATTTCGAATAGAATGAATGGAACATCAGTAATTTCAGTGAATGTACAATATATTCGTGATATTTCATTCCTGCTTTGATTCAAATATCATGTAAAAATCATTCATTTGTGGTTAAGTGATATTTCAATTTAAACATAACAGATAAGCATCGAGTGGGAAGTACAAAAAGCAGAATAATAGATACAGTAGCAGATATCTGTTCGGTATTTTTTTTTTCATTTTTAAATAAAAATGCAAATTTAAATTGTACATAACCACATAATACAATATTCTCATGTAATACCACTAGAGGTTAAATTATTTCCGAAAATTTTTCTAGGTCATGATTATTTTGAAATTTAATAATAATTTTCTTAAAATATTCATGACTGAGGAAAAATTTTCGGTTTTTAATTTAACCTCGAGTGGTATTCGGTAAGAAAATTTCACACAAAATTGCATTTAATTTAATAATGCCAGCATTTATTTTTACTTTGACAGTATAATACAGGGTGTCCCAACTAAAAGTAGGCACCCTAAATATCTTTGGAGATAAAATTTTTATGAAAAATTGGTGAAACACGTCGACTTTGTTTCCAAGGGGGACATAATGTAATACTGGTATACCTATCATCATCCCTTTACCCTACACGGCCACCCCCTCAAAAAATTCAAATGTCAAGGGGGTCGAGTGATAAATCTTTTGAAAGGTCTTTCAATTCCCTACATAACTGTTTTTTTTTTAACTTTTATCGATTCGTTCTTAAGGAAAATAATTTTATTTTTGATGAATACACACAATCGAAATCGTTTAAAAAATCCAAAATACATGGCACTGGGTATTGGAATTTATAAAAAAAACTACATTTTTCTGTGCTCTCAAATCAACACGAGTTTTTTCGACAAAAAACACTTTTCTTGTCCATTTAATTTTAGAATAATAAAAGACTCATAAGTATTTGATAGTCCTTGAACATTAATTTGTTCACAACCAATTTTAAATCGAGATACATTTTACCAAAGTGAGTTCTCAAAATGGTTTATACCCTTCAGGAGAGAATAGAAATTGTCAGCATTTATTTTAAAAACGATAATTGTGCTAGAGCTACGGAGCGCATATTCAATAGAAATCACCCAGATAGAAGGGATGGTTCTCAGTATGTTTTACAATTGTTGACAACATTTATGGAAACAGGTTCTGTAGGAAACAAAAAGCATGAACCTCAGCGACCGATTAAAAATGAAGCAGTCGAAGTGGCAATTCTAGGTCACTTGCAGATGGATAATACTCAATCGATCAGGAAAATAGCTGAGGCTTCCGGTGTATTACGAAGCAGTGTTCATCGAATTGTAAAGGCCCACAAATTTCATCGATATAAATTTAAATTGGTACAGGAATTAAACGAAGATGATCCCGATCGTCGGCTTGAATTCTGTGAGATTTTTAGTGAACAATCAAACGGTAATGCCAATCTACTCTACAATACGTGTTTTTCTGATGAATCGAAATTTCAGTTAAATGGGGAGGTAAACAGGCACAATTGCAGGTATTGGAGTGAAACCAATTCACATTTGTTCATGGAAAGTCATACCCAAATACTTCAGAAGTTAAATGTTTGGGCTGGCATCTTAGGGGATCACATTTTTATTCATGACAATTTAAATGGCGAAAGGTACCTCGATCTGTTAGAAAATAACATCGACACAATGGTTACCCAAGTCCTCGAAAAAAGACGATAATCTTTTAGAGGGCGAACTGTTTTTTTAATAGGATGGGGCACCCCCACATTTTGCTATAGCAGTCCGTTAATTTTTGGATAATCGGTTTCCTGAGCGATGGATTGGAAGAAGAGGTCCTATGGAGTGGCCCGCTAGGTCACCTGATTTAACTCCCTTGGATTTCTTTCTGTGGGGACATTTGAAATCGAAGGTACTTGCAACAAAACCCGCATCTCTGGAAGAGTTACGTGAAAGAATTATTCGAGAATGCCGTTTATTGACTCTAGATGTGTTCAGAAATGTTCGTACAGAATTTCAAGACAGATTATACTACTGTATGGAAGTCGGTGGGGGTCATTTTGAACAATACAAACGATAATTTAAACTGCTTCTTTTATTTTTATTTCCCGACTCTAAAATAATGAAACAATTATTTCTCAGGAACGAAAAAAATATACAGTTATGTAGAGAATTGAAGGACTTTTTAAAAGATGTATCACTCGGCCCCCTTTGCCATTTGAATTTTTTGAGGGGGGTTGCCGTGTAGGGTAGAGGGATGGTGATAGGTATACAAGTATTACATTAAAATATGTCCCCCCTTGGAAACAAGGTCGACGTGTTTCACCAATTTTTCAAATAATTTTTATCTCCAAAGTTATTCAGGGTGCCTACTTTTGGTTGGGACACCCTGTATAGAAGGCTTTGAATGACTTTAAATGTCGAAATAAAGATATAATTTTCTACCAATTATAGTAATTTAAACTCAACATAATATGAAAGAATTAACTACGCTAAACCTTAAAATGATACATCTGTGTAACTACAGTTGGTAAAATATATTTTTTAACTCAATTGGTCATTACTTAAAAAACATAACATAACACAAAAAAAATCTATTAAAAAAAAGATTTTATTTTTAAATCTCTATTCAATATATTTATAACAAATAGTATTATATATTAATTTCCACTATAATTCTCTCCAGAGTACCCAGTACAAAAACTTTCCAAAAAAATATTAGAGTTGCCATGGTGATACTAGATAAAACACACATTTTATCGATTAAAAAACAGATGCAAAATTTTCATTAAAATAAATTTTATCAACTCTGACGTCAGTTACGTTCAGATGTAAGACGTACGATAATTTATGTTAATGGCATGAAGTTTAACATTTTCGGGTATTTTAAATTGTTCATTAATTTTTAAATACATTTAGCATGCACCAACCTATAGTTTTCTTTTTAATCACATTTCCGCTACCAAGGACAAGCTCCGTCACACCACTGAGCCGATACCAACCTGTCATTAATTACATACATATGTATATTAGTTATTCGGCATTACCATGTTTAATGTCTTTAAAAAAATACACAGAAGTGTCCAATAAGTTTAATTTTTTTATATAAATTAAATATTACACATTTTTTGAAGAAGTTAAAAAATAAAAAATTAAAACCTGCTTTTAAAAATAGTGTGTGTTTACCATCTCCAAAAAAAAAACGTTTTATTTCGTTGGAAAAAAAAGGTGAAATTTAGTGATAAAGTTTTCAAATTTAATGCAAAGAATTAAAAGCAATATGGGTGAGTTCTAAATTTTTGCATAATTTATTGTAAATAGGGACAAATATTTACAAATATCCCGCAATTTTCATACCAGATGCACAAAAAAAAGTATTGCTCTATACAGGGTAATTCGAAATTATGGGGCAATATTTCAGAGGTCGATAATAGATTATAGTTCAAGGCTAATGCAAGCCCCCAAAAGAGCTCATAAAAGTTACTTTTTTGGCGATTACTACCAAATGGCTAAAAATATAAAATTGTAATTTTAGGCAATAAAAAAGGATCTATTACCCGCATTCACCTTTTTTAAGTTTATTTCTTAGGGGCGGTCTCACCCTAACTGTTTATTTTCAATTTTCGAGATAAAGATCGACAATATTCTTTGGTGTAATGGGCTCAAAAAAGGTATTCCCAGCAGAATGAGTTATTCTAGCATTATTTGATTTTTTATTAGGATATGCTCATTCCAAAAATTTGTATTTCCCGCTTCATAAAAATTAGGAGTGAAGTGATTTGTCATCCTAAATTTTATAAGTACAGCTGCCGCAGCATAAAAGTTTCCAAGTCATTTGTGATTTGAAAGAGAACATGTATCCTTTTTCTTTTCTGTAACGAATAAAATCTAAAGATAAATAATAAATTAATTCCATTCTTATAACCCGTGCAATCATTCAAGTAAACAGATATTATCCAGCAGCCAAGCTGCGAAAAAAATTATTAAAAATTTTAGATTGGAAATCTTTATGTTGCCGCATCTGTACTTCTCTACTGATATTTAATAAAAAATAGATGGAGAATTTAATGCATCTTTTTTTGTGCTGTTTTAAAAAATGTTTTCTAGATCTTAGACGTTTTCGATTTCTTAAGTAATATTATTATAAAATTGTTTTAAAATAACATTTATAGACAACACAAAAATAATTAACTTATTAAAAACATGTAAATCAGAAATCAAAACAGTTGCTTAAAATGATCTCCGTCTTCGTCTATACATAATATTATCCTTCTCTTCAATGAATGGACAACTTGTTGCAAACATTTCTTGATTGTTTAAATGGTTGTGAACTCGTAAATGATTCTCTATGTCAATTCCTCAAGAGTATTGATTTTGGTGATACTAATTTTTGATTTAAATAGCTTTATATTGAAAAATAAAGTGGGTTGAGGTCTAACGAACGTGCAGGCCATGTGCTCCTTTATTAATCCACGTTTCTGGAAAATTGGTGGCTTTCTGGGTACTCTAGTAAAATGCGAGAGTCACCCTGCGCAAACAACAAGCTTTGTCTTCTGTTAATTAAGAATTTCAAATAAGTTTTGTCTCAAATATTATAGTAAAATGCTCCCTTTCGGAAAAATGAAATATCCGACAAAATGATTTCCAATATGATTGCCTAAACATTTACTTTATATATACCGGGTGTAACAGGATCATAATACACCCCCCTTTTCTCTAGTTTTGTCAGTCACCAAACAGTAAACTGAATTTTGCACAAATACCACTACAAATCTTTTAAATATCAATTGCACCAGCACTTGCATGAAAATAATTACGAACGTAGGATGGAATATTGCAATTGGATTTTGCAGAATAACGTGCAGCCAAACAATGATTTTTTGGGAATGATTTTATTTTCGGACGAGTCTAAGTTTACAAATTTTGGATTATTTAACCGACAAAATACAAAATATTAGTCACAAGAAAATTTATTACGGGATGGTAACTTTCAAGTGCGGTTCGGTTTCAATGTTTGGCTTGGAATAATCGGTAGTAGAATCATTGGTCCAATAATATTTGAAGGACCCCTGACTGGTACTGATACTTAGGATTTCTGCAAAATAAAATTGAGGACAGTTTAGCTGAATTACCTTTCCATTTACGACCGGGAATGTAGTTCCAACAAAATGGCGCTCGTCTCCATAATTCTAGGATAGTAATTGATTACCTTCAACGCTGATTCGGAGAAAACGTAATTTCGACAAATGGTCTTATGAGGTGGCCTCCAAGTTTACCTGATTTAACACTCCTTGATTTATTTGTTTGGAGGTCATTTAAAAAATATTGTCTACGCAACCGCTATTACAACCCGTTAAGACCTGGAGCTACGAGTAAGACGCGCAATTAATAGCATAACGGCCCAGCAATTGGGGAACGTTCTTCGAGAAACAGCTATGTGAGATCAGAAGTACATTGACGTTAATGGACAGCATTTTGAACAACTGTTGTAATGCTTTGTGTTCTTTTTTTGTATTCCAAACCCACCTTATGTATGACAAGGTAATTAGAATAAAATTGTATTTTCTTATTTTCTTTTAGCTGTAATTTTGTTTGTATTTATCGCACATTTTAATACGACTTATGAATAAATTCGTTATTAATAGTACTAATAAATATAGTACCACGGTACCAATATGGTTCCATTTGAAAAAATTTAGTTTTTCCCCAAAAACCGTTTTGATGAAATTTATTTGCTCATAAATCACGTAATTTAGTATTTTTGACGGGATTTCGATTCTTCTAGCATTACACGGGTCATGTAGAATAAATCGGAACCGTCATGGCATACTTAAATGGAAAACTAAAAATTATATTATAAAAAATACTGACGTTTGAAATGTCACTTATTTGGTATCATGGGATTCAGAAAATTATGCAGAATTCAAAAATTTAATAATATATAGGGTGTTCTATTTAGTGTCACTACTGGCGAAAGCGGAAGTGAAAAAAAATCACTTGTGTGTCAAAACTAAAGGAGACAAGAGGGGTGTACCATGATCTTGTTACACCCGGTATGCTGGTAGTGTGTTACTTTTATTGTTGGATTTTCATCAGTCTAAAAATGAGCAAAGAGAGAATCTTGAAATTGTTGAATATGAAACGGATGCAATTGCTGTTCGTGTAGTACTCGTAGGATAGTGGTTTTAAAACTGTAAGCACCACAGATAATAAAACCCTATATATTCCTGAGAGTAACTCAAAGTACCTTGTTTGGAAGAGGGCTACACATCTAGAGTCAATGGCCGCGCACCCAATGTTCAAATATGCTAGGATTCATTTCTGGTTCCTCGATCGGGGACCGAACCCGGGACTCCAGGATAAGAGGCAAATGTCTGCATAGTTCACACCATCAATTCGTGGTTTCAAATCACCGGTGTCGCAAAGTCCTTGATCTGTCATTAAAAATGTTTTTTTTTTTGTTCGGAAGATGTCTATGTGGAAATAATCACGTATAGCGCCTAGATGTAGTTGAGGCCTTACTCGTACATTCAAGGCAAAATAAAAACAACAGAAGAGCTGAGAAAATACATAAGCCATTAAGTATTATTTTAATTGAAAAAGAAAGAAACTCTTAAAATCCCGCAAAAACTAAAGAGACGTAACTTTATTTTCAGTGTGAGAAATTTACCCTGAGTTCACAAGTAAACCTATATTTTAAAACATTTGAAAGACACGTTTTAAAACACTTAACGCTGTCCTAAGAGACAAAAAGTTAGTTATTGTTATTAATGAAGAGATACGTCACAATGGCTGGCGACAGAGGAGGAAGATACAGATAGAAAACTAGTTGAAGTAGAAGTTGAAAACATTAGAACAAAAAATGCAGAACATACTTAAGAGTCTTTTAACAAATTTATATCAACCTCCAATTTTTAGGCGAAACTTACCTAAACATGTCGTGTTACATATACATACTTAACAATAGACATATAGCACAATAATATTTATATAATCTTCGTCGATTTCCTGTAGAGCGCATCAGCATTTCCCAAGTTTTTTTTTAGAAAACTTTAACAGGAAACTTATTAATATTTTTACGTATTACTTTTAAAGTTTATATATAAAGAGTTTATGGCCTGAGCATATGATTATGACAAATATATTCTTAATAGATATAATATTAAACATTACAGTTGAAGAATTTTTACAACTTAAACTTTTTTATGTCCAAGTAAGCACTCACTCTACATATAGTTTAAATTTTGTATACTGAAGCCCTGAAGTGGCATTTTATTTAGGACCAGTCTAAATTTGGAAGTTCAAGTGTAACTGATATAGCAGATATGATTTTTTCAAAACACTACTGTTTTTGGCTCTTAAAGCATGTCCTAACACAATAATGCTTCCCAAACTCCGACAATGTTGAAGTTATACACATACCTATTACATGCAAGAACTAAATAGTGGGAGCGGTATGCGATTAGGTATATGGCAAAAACCGTATATTTTTACCCCATTAGTATTTTCCACAGTAGTAATGTGACGTAACAAAATGGTATTCGCCACTTTGGCACCCTTTAATACAGCAGCGGTACTTTGAACTTTTTTATTACGGTACGATCTCAAGCGCTAGTTCTTGTTTTAAAGTTGTTTATTTTATCAGCGGTATGATAGAAGCTAGGATAACTCAGTGAAGAAACGGAATGTCCAGGGATCTGTGTCTATGGTTGTCGATTGCGTACCAATGGACAACTTCACCTCACCTACCGAAGATGATTCTCGGTGTAGAAACAGATTTATTACTTATAACTTTACTTTAAATAAAAGGCAGAACTCCAACTTTACTTATTCTATTTTAAGACTGATTCACAGAAGAATAAAAAACAATAATAAATATTATGTTATAATGCAACGGAGCTACCAAGCTATATTACAAGTAAGCAACCAAGGAACCAAGCAAAAGGTTATGATAATGCAAAAGCGGTGAACAGTTATATCAAGCACAGCTAAGTTACGGAAACTACTACAACGGTAATACTATCAGCAGGCAATATTCAAATGTTTACTACAAGCATCTGGAAAAGCAAACAAGCGGTGATTCAAAATAAAGCACAGTTACGATAGCTACTACTACTGCTCTTTACAGCAAGCGGATAATGACTATAGTCACTAGTGCTTAAGGCGGTATTACGGCAGGCGATTAGTGCAGCAGATAAATTCAGTGATAATTGGTTACGGAGTACAAGCAAGTGCAAGAGGTCAGTCCAGGGACAGGCGGTATATACGACTGTCTAATCGCGAGCGTGCTATATCTTTAGATTAGCTCCTAATGTCCCTTGTTAGGGTTTCTTGACTACGTGTGGCGGCAGAATGGTTTATATATTATAGCTCCGGGCACTTAGAGAGATTCTTTCCACAGATCAAGGAATAAAAACCTCACTGGTGTTACTTCTCGTGCACCTGATGAAATCCTTTCCACAAATCGAGGCATACAAATTTCACCGGTACTTTAATGTAGCTATGACTGAGATGGGATTCTTTTTACAGATCGAGGCATAAAAGTCATATCTTTACGTCAATAATAAATACAAATGATAACCGATAATTCCCTATGCTTGTTTAACTATATCGCACAGATGTTTATTTTTACTAACTCGAGTTTTAATTGGAAACTGTCCCTTGAACTTACTAAACCAGAGATATGCGTGAGTGACTGGAGATATTCGGGGTTAAGACAGTGATAGCTAAGAGTAATCGATTATCAAATTAAGGTCAAACTTATTTTCTGTACAAGCTAGTTTTAGTGAATACAGGTTTCGGACGAAACAGATAATGCATTACCTCCCGGGGCACCTAGTGAGATTCTTTTCACAGATCGAGATATTAAAACCTCACTGGTGTCACTGCGCCTACATTTGATTAAATCTTTTCCACAGATCGAGGCATAAAGATTTCACCGGTACTAATTCAGCTACGTCTGTGATGGGACTCTTTCCATAGATCGAAGCATAAAAGTTCTATCTTTACGTCAATACCTAATAAAAATGACAACCGAATAGTCCCGGTGCTTGTTGTTGAAGAGATAACCCGTTTTTATCAATGAATCGCGAAATGTCCCGAATACCAACGACTTATTAAGAAAAGTAGCCGCTTTGGAGAAAATAATACAGCAGTAAATTCGAACACAAACGGTAAATGACGGAAATACGAATGAAAATAGTAAAACGGTCATCAAAGTGATTTTTACCACCACCAGGATATCTGGAGCTGTGTGCTGCTAAGTTGAGCACTGACTAAAAAGTGCTTCATTTTATCGGTGCGTTTTAATTTGTACTCAAATTTGGGCAAAAATAATGGGGGGGATCTGCGTAACACTCGATTTGTCGGCTGCTGTCCGTAGCAAACGTTATTTTAGCTAGCTCGGCACATCTTATTTAAACAAATTTCCTTTATTAATTCATATAAACTAATGTTTATAAAATATTTCATAGGTGGGAATCGCTTTCTCATAATTTTAAAACTATATTTCCGAGAAGAAATAATTTAAAACGTCCATGTACTAATATCCACAATAAATCAACTAATAACTTAACCGACAAATTATTTAAACAAATAGACACATATTTCTTTATCATGAATAAATAATTTCGACTTGATTTGAAATTAAACTAAATTAAATTAAACTACTTTCCTACAAACACAGTAATAGATTTATCATTAAGATAATAAAACAAACTAAGATACTCTGAAAAGGAACCGGTTTAAAACAATTATGTTTGAGAAATAACTGTTATTCCAAATACTGGATTTGCAAAATAAATTTAACTTTGCTTGAAAACAGTTTTAAAAGAAATATAAACGAAAGTTATCATATACAGGATGTATCAAAGTGAATGAAAAACCCATTTAGGTGGCCGAGGTCACCTGGCCGACAGAGCCGTCATATGACTCATATGTTTACATCATATCATAATACTTGAATAAGTACAATAAATGGAAATAAATTTTAACAATAATGTTACATTTTATAAAAAATTGTATAAAACTCACCCTTTTAAGCAGATTTATAAAGTAGTTTGGTTGTCGTCATCACAAAATGGGGAAAATCTATAGTATAATAGCATCAGGTATGTTTCTACAGCTGTCTCCGTCAGCGATGTTCGCTTTGGTGAAAAAATATGTTTGTATTTTGAAAATGACCGTTCGACATCTATAGACGTAATACAGGCATAAGTAAAACAATCTGTGAACTCACTTAACGAAGTTGTAGATGCACCATCACAAATTTGTCTTAATTTGCTAAAATCAGGATCTTTCTGTAATACACTCTCGAATTTTTCACTAACGCGATTATTTTTTGCGTCATTTATAGCCTGTATTTACCTCGTCCACTATTTGCAGCGATTCCACTAACGACAACGAACTATTTTGCAATTTTTCTATTGCGTCGTGTAGTCCTCTATAATTGTTATTAATAGTTTTTAAATCTGTTTCAAGGGAAACGTCTTGAAAGCTTGTCTGGCTTTCCCCTAATAGCTGCAGCCTCGTTAGGGTTGAACTGTAGCATCACAGCTTTTATTTGTTGAAAATATTCAGCATAATAAAAAGCCGCTTTCAACCACGTTCCCCAACATGTAAGAATCGGCTCTGGTGGTTCAGGGATACCAGGACACTGTCTGTGAAATGCTCGAAGCCGTTTAGGAGATTTGAGAAATACTTTTTTTGTATTTGCTATTAATGCATCTACTTCTGGAAAATATTTTCGAATCGTTTCTGCCACAAGATGTAACGCATGCACTTTACACGTAACATGTAAAAACCTACAATTGTCTCTTTGAAGGGAACGGCCTACCACGCGCATTGTCGCGGCACCATCAGTCACAAACATCAATACTTGACTTGTTGAAAGTTCAAATTTTTCGAATGTCTCCAACACCACACGCGTAATTATTTCGCCAGTACACGCAGTTAGTCTTTTACTAGCTAGTAAAAGTGGAAATGTTGGTTTAAGAGGGTCCAGTGCACGTACTATAATATTTAAAATAGAATTTTTTTTACAATCTGTCGTCTCATCAATACATAACCAGAGCCGTGTATTTTTTAATGATGAAGACATTTAATCCTATTTGCAATGTCTTCACGAGTAGCTGGAATATATCTACGTAACGATGTACGACTTGGTAAGTTCACCTGGGGATTGTATTTATTCCAAAACTTCCGAAATGGTTGTTTGTCCAGTATGTGTAGCGGAATATTACAGGCTATTAACATTAACAATAAATCAAACATAAACTGAGTTGTCAAAGGCATGCCATTTTTTTTATTTTGATGTTGCACGGTATTGATATGACGACGACAATCTGTTTTATGCCAGCACATTAAGGCTTGATTGCAAACTTTACAAATTAATTTGCATCCGTCATCATAGAATAAATCCGGAAATTCGCCGATAAATTTATTCACTGTGTCCGCGTAAGGTCGTTTTTTACCCTCTGGCGCGTTTGACATTATGTATAATTTATAGGTACAACCTCACGCATTAACCTTTCAAATAAGACTGCAGCGTAAATCACTTTTAAATCGGCACGTGTGACGCCAGCGCAAGACCGTGGCTGTACTCCAGCCACCTCGGCCAGCTTTACAACTAATACCGGAAGGATCACTTCGTTACACCAACAGAACGAGAGTTTTTTAGAAGGGGAGCTATTAAATATATCTCTTAAACTACAAGATGACGGATATTGAAAAACTGATTTTAGAATCAAGTGTACCCTTTTTTCCGAAAAAAAATGTTTAAAATAATATTAATTTTAACACTACAAATCAAAAACCATGCCTTTCAAGACAAAGTGCGTACAGAAAACTGGCAGTTTTTTCGATGTTCTTGCATTGGTATTTCATAATTAGGAAACAGAATATGTCACATTATACTTTTAGAGGTCGTACACCTCATGCCTTATCATTGCTTCAGGTTTTATGACCTTTGTCTTTATTACTGTCTAATTTCAAACGGCCAGTCAACTCCTTTAATAAAAATGCAATATTTTAAATGCATCTCAATAGTAACAATATTAAAAGTAAAAACAAACAAAAAAACATTTTAATTAATTCGACATAATTTGTTTTGTAGGAAATGATGCCGCAACTTTTGAGAATGCCGTCACGGTGACAGGTTTTGGAAAATTCAACATTATAATGATTTTACTTGTTATACCCGGTATCTGGTCCCCTTTATTCGAAACGACTACAATGGCATACACTTTTGCTTCCGCACATTGTGACTTGGGACTAACGTTGGAAGATAAGGGATATCTGAATTCTATTACATACGGAGGTAAGTTATGTTAAGCAATTAACTTTATATTTTGCAAAAGTTATTATGACACATACTTAGAACGGTTAGAGACATAGCTTCAAATGTGTGAAGAAACATAAAGTGGCCTCAGATATAAGAAGCAAAGAGCCAACTGCCTTCGCTAATACGATTGCGAAGAAATGAGTTCTTCAGGCCTCCTGTAATTTTAAGTTTAAACGATATCTAGTGGTAACCCAGTCGCCAAGGAACAAAAAAGGGTTTACTGAGTCAATCGATAAAATATAAATAAAACATTGTGGATAGGGATTTTCGAGGGTGCTTTTTTATAAAGAAATGTGGGGACTATCGGAAACCGGCCGCTATCTTGGAAAATGGTTCGTTTTTCGCAGTTTTTCACAAATATCTCGGCTAATATTAAATTTATCGATTAGAAGGTAATTATAAAAATGAAAGTGTTAAATTATGAACAAAATGGATGGTACCACGTGGGTTGTTCTAGATATCATAGTTGCTGAGTAAATATTAAAAGTGTCAGAGAGTTATTTTTTATTTTACATCTTTTACGTATACGCTTCAAAACCAGCTTTGCTGATGATCATGAACTGATGCGTATTTGTCTGGTGGCCTTGACGTTTCAGAACGCAAATGTTATACCACTGTCATGCTGAATCTTTCCTTGTGTGTGGTTGCATTTTTTCTAAAGATTCCTTTCCGAAAAAGTGGAAATTGAAGAGCTGTGTTTTATTTGTAATCAAAGTTTATTGACAGGAAAATTTATGCATTTTTGCAACTTCCATTTTTCCCGTAATCTTTAAAAAAAGTGCGACCGCACGCAAGAAAATAATCAGCACGACTAGTCACCAATGTTATGCCATTTGCGTTCTGAAATATCAAGGCCACCAGATAAATACGTGATTATCATCAGCAAAACTGGTTTTGAAGAGTATAGATAAAAAATTTGAAATGAAAAATAACTCTCTGATACATTTAATATTTACTCAACAACTGTAATACCTAGAACAACCCACGTGGTACCGTATTGTTCGTAATTTAACAAACTTCTAATGGGTAAATTTAATATTAGCCGAGTTATTTTCCAAGATGACGGTCGGTTTCCGATAGTCTCCACTTTTTTTATAAGATCACCACCCTCCACAGTTTCATTTTTATTTTATCGTCTGACTTGACTTTTCCACGACGACTGGATAATAAGAGTTTATGCAACTTTTAAATAAGTGAATATTATTCTCAGTAGGTACACAGATGTTTTTGAATAATTTTTTGGTATAGCTCTAATTTTGGTGACTATCATCCTCCTAATGGAGAGCCTTTTAATAATGGTGGGAATTATCCTCCTAACGGGTTAACATTAAAAGCAGCATTTTATCGTTGTATCAACGTCGTCCGACACGTCCTGATGTTGCTGGATGACGTAGTCAACATAGTGTAACAAGATTATCTGGCCCGCACCCGCGGTGGATAAAATCAGGAACGCTACAACGACGGCATGCGACTGACAGTGATGACCAACGACGTCGTATTACCGCTGCATGGACAACCAATTTTACTTTACTGGAACCAACACCACAGCTGTTCCCACCTAAATTTAGAAAGATGGAAGTAGAGTTTCATCTTCTAATGTTTTCAATAGATTTTAAAAGCTTTGTGGTGCTAAAATTTTTCAACGGGGACCAATTTATGGTAAACCATGGACATCGTAGGCCGATACGTAACCGTAAACCGATATGGTGGCTTAGTTAGCTAGAGTGTTATTATGTGGCAGATGTCGGAGGAAATGGTTGTGTTGTGTGCGAGTGAGTGCGTGCGTGCGTGCGTGCGTGCGTGTGTGTCCTGATTAGGTGGTGGAACAGTAATGTTCTAAACTCTGCCAGGGCGTTAATATAAACAAAATCTCAAAAAAAAAATTAAGCGAGCCTCCAAGATGAGTTTAATATATTTACTTTTTTCTTGGATACATCAATTTAAGTAATTTAGCTGTCAACATGCAATGTAATGACTATTAAGTGGTTTTAAATTTAAAGCAACAAAAATCTTGTAATTTGCATTTTTTCATTTTATTTTCATAGTGGCACAATAGCAGACAATAGTATGTGCATTCGTCTAGAGCTGGTCTTGAAAAATGGAAGAGTTTTGTAAAGCAACTTGGGTCATGTATATGTATGAATTTTTTTAAATATGCATCATATTACGACTGCTTCGTTGTAAAAAGTTGTTGAATATTTGAATGGCTGGTTTCTCTCTCTATTGATGCTGAGAAGGGAATCCTAGTAAATCACGAGAATAATAGAATAACACAGCAAAAATGAATAGGTTATGTTGTTAGTTTTATTTCTTTCTCTTTTTCAAACCCCTTTATCACGCACACGATGCATTGTCCGTAAAACGTTTAAGAATGACTAACCTACACATTGTGTGATGACGTCTTCGCAAAGGTTAATAATAAAATCTACACCAACGTTCACAGTCACGTATTGAGTCGGTCAGATGTTGCTAAATCATGCCTCTTTTAGTTTGGTCATAAACAACTGATTAGCGACGTCGTCTAATTAGCCAGAAGTCGGGGGTGACATGATGATGCGTTTCTTCTACATCTAATGTTAATGTTTCGTGCAGATGTGGTAGCAAGTAGCAAAATTGCTGCTTGGGACAAGCGCGGATCCAAGGGGAGCAATGGATGCAATCGCCACCTCCTTGGACCATCAAAAGAATCTTATTGAAGATGGTAATGACATTACTTTTCGAAAATTCACATGGATCTTGTTTCGAAGATATGAATATTTTTTGTAATGTTGTATATTAGAGAACGATATTTGAATTTTTTTACCCATTTTTGCCTGCTGAACATGAATTTCAGATCAAAATTTCCCGCCCAGTGGGACTTTTTCCAGATATTGGGGCGCAAAGTGCCAAAATGTCGCCCACTGTCTATTGCAGTGTTTATTCACAATTTTTTTAGTACAATAATATCAATAGGAATTATTTGAATGGTTATTGGATACTTCAACACATTGCATTTAATAATATTTATCTGTTACATTCGTTAAAAAATGCACCAAAATATAACGCAATATTTCTAACTGTTTTGCAGGTTACCAGCTGAACCTAGGGACTTAAAAGCAGCATGTTGTTTCTTTTACATAAAAAACGGATAAACCTTCCGGCGGCTATTACGACCCTCATACTCTTAGTGAGCTATTTCAATAAAATTTGAATATCTAGTTAGCTACTCCATTAGTGCCAACTGTCCAAAGTTAGTCCAATTCGATCAACAGTTTCATATTTTATAGCTTACTTCTTTGTTCGAGTTGACAGATACTTACATATAAGGTTAGGTTATATTTTGGTGCATTTTCAACGAATATAGCAGGCATGTATTATTAGTGAAAATATGCTGGAGTATTTAAAAGTATTTAAAAAATCCCTATGGACATTAATAAAGTGAACTAAAAAATTTGTGAATAAATATTGCAGGCAGTGAGAATATATTACATTTTTGTGATTTAAGCCCCAATATCCTGAAAAGTATAGACAAGAGGTAATTTTTTACTCAAAATTTGTGTACAGCAGAAAAGAATTAATAAAATTTGAAATATCTGACGTTCTCTAAACTACAATATACTTTTAATACTGCTTCAATTCATAAAAATTGCCATAAAAAAATAGGTGTTCTCAAAATGCCTGTATTTTTTCCATTAGACACCATTTATTGTATTTCTTACATTTCTTATTAAGTTATTAGGTTTTTTGTAATATTTGTGTCAAGTTTATTTCCACTGTTGTTAAAGGCACTGGAGAATATAGAAATTAGAGACAATTTATTAAAACTGATCGAAAGCTAAAACAGATACTGAAAATACAAAATTGATTTTTATGTTTTTTGCAAATAAAGTCTTGGTGACATTTGCACATTTTATTTTTGCACATATTTTTGTAGAATATTTATGTTTTTCATATTTTTGACTATTGCAGGATCAAATAATGCACTATAAATATTTTCAGGAATGATAACTAGCGCTGTTATCTGGGGATTTCTGACCGACGTATTAGGCAGAAAGAAGCTTTTGATTATTGGTTATTTGCTTGATGCTTTATTTGTCTTTTTAAGTTCATTTAGTCAAAGCTTCATTCCTTTAATGGTTTGTAAATTTCTGGGAGGTTTAATGTAAGTATTATCCACAATCTATTAAAATATGTTTAGAACTCCAATAATGTTGACCCTAAATATGTCGAGCCAGTGGCTGCCACATATAATTACCCGTGAAATATAACACATCTGAATTAGTCCTTGCTTTCATTTTGCCTCACCTGTGAATTGAATCTACGAGAGTTTCTACGATTATGGTTACTTGTAAAGTTATCCCTCAAACCGGCTTGGTGAATTAACAGAACAAAACATGTCTACTACTCTCTCAAATAGGGAGTACCTGGAAATTTTTTTGGAAGTTTTGACATTTGCAATTTTTATAGATTTTGAGGTGCTCTTTTCGAGTTTTTAATTCACGATCGTAAAATGGAACCAAAAAGAAGTTTTTCGACAACACCTTCTTTCCTACTCATTTAATGATAAAAATGATAAACAATAAATTTAACTAGTGAGAAATTTCCTAAAATTTATGTTCTAATTTTTTTTGTATAGTAAACAGTATCGGCGTACGAGCGCCATAGAGTCTACTCCATCACATGTATTAAAAATAGTATTCTACCACATCCCAGCACTCTGCTACGGTGACACTACTATAATTAATTTCTTGCAAATAGAAGAAGGCATGTCGGGGTGAATGTGGATGTAAAAGGCTTCATTATTTGCACGAATTGCAATAGTGCCTGTGATAATATACAAGATCAACTAGAAGACCGCAATGAAGTGAAAGAAATGGAGACCATCCTCGAGTTACTTTACGACGAGATTGAGGTAGAAGCTGATTCCATGGAGAAGTTTCTTCCTATTTGTGTTGTCTCGCTCGAATCTGATGACGAAAAACTCTCAAAACCTGATCCATCAAGAACATAGAAGTGGAGGAGACTGCACTAAATTATATCATGAGTGCATGTAGATTAGACCTACTTTACCTCGTGGTGGTGTGGAAATGAGTATTTTTCTCCAAAACACATGATGAACTAAATGTTGTCGTGCTCGTATGCCGAAACTATTTACTTTACAAAATAATTGTAACCACAAATTATAAGAAATTTTCTTTAGTTTAATTTGTTATATACTTTTATCGTAAAGTGAGTAAAAAAAAAGAGATATTTTCAAAAAAATTCGTTTTTGGCAAGGTTTTCCAATATTGCGGCGCGAGTGGAGTGGCAAAGTAAAAATTCTAGAGGATTACCACAAAATCTATAAAAATGCCATATATCAACACTTCCAGTAAACTTTTCAGATAAAATTAGCTAATTTCTAGTCTAATTTATAACTAGACATAGGGAAAACTTATTATGATATGACGTAAAGACGAGAATCGCCCTAAGAAGGGATATACAGATTTCTCCTTCACAAACTATTCCAAATATCTTACCTCGTAAATGTATTTCAGGAAGGTGGGGGGGGCCGCAGAATGGTGCAACATATAAAATAGTTCCATGTTGTTATAAAATAGTTCCATGTTGTTTTAAAAGAGTTACATGAAGACAATTATAGGTGTCTTATAATATACGGCCCGTCAGTTTCATATAAGCTGCGGCGCCCGTAATAAATACTAAAATTTTGTCCTTATTTTGTGCATAATCGTCCTCTTCACCACCAACATAGTTGTAAACTGTCACATACAAGAGCGTATAAGTTATAATACAACAATACCCTTACATCAGCTAAACGTGATACCCAGATAAGTGTATAAATAAGAGCGCATCTAGCACTCTGCGAGTTTTTTCGTCCTAGACATTGACTAGCATAGTTCGTGTGTAAATTGTTCATAAACGTAAATTGTTAATTAACGATCCAAATAAATAAATTTTCTTAAGAATCTTCAATTTTTGTTTTTAAAAAACCAATCGCTCGTCTACGATTCTTAAGTGGCGCAGTCGGGATCGGATTTCTTCAGTTACAGCCGAAAAACAGAAAAACATAGTAACGTACGTTTCAACGTTTAAGAAGAGGAACCTGAAAAACCATCATTTCCAAACTATCTGAATTGAGTAGGGTAGTTGAAAAGACATTTTACAACATAACAAGGTTAGTCATCTTTGGGTCGAAAATACTCCACGGGGGCATCGCGCCTACAACACGCAGGAGTCCATCGAGGTCCGCCGGTTGAAAAACCGTCCTGCAACGTTTAGAATAGGAAGGCGGCATCGCGCTGACATCAGGTTGGAATCATCGAGATTTTCGTACCGTCGATACGGTACCCGCCAACGATTAATTTAGGATAGAAGAACCACTGGCATATCTATCACGTAGAATAAGAAGGCGGCATCGCGCTGACATCAGGTTGGAATCATCGAGATTTTCGTATCGTCAATACGGTACCCACCAACGATTAATTTAGGATAGAAGAACCACTGGCATATCTATCACGTAGGGTAAGAAGCGGAGAATAGAGGACATAAATATTCCACATAAGAGGGGCGTCATCTCTATTCCCGAAAATTTCAAGAAAAATCGACGATTATTTCATTTTTAATAATTTTATTTTTTATATTTTTTTCAGAATTTTATTTTATTTTTAATTTGACATCAAGATTCAACATCAGTAAGAAAATCAAGAAAAGAAAAGGATAAACCAAGGGTCTAAGAGAAAGTATAGTAGACTACGGTGAACACAGAGCTGTTCAGGTTGCTATACTCGCTAAATCTTTCCCTAAGAACACCAGCTGAGGCTTTGCACCTAACTTTTGAGTAGTCGAAAAGACTCACTAGTTAGAAGCCCTACAAACAAAGAAGACAAAGTACTTCACTTTCAAAGACTGAGTGCGAGCCCAAGTCGCTCATAGAAAGTGTTGGCTCAAGCTAGAAAACATCTCTAAAAGAAACCATCGAGACCCTTAAATTACTATTTTTATAAATATATAACACATAAATTTATATCATATATTTCATATTTTACGTTTAAGTATTATAAATATCATAAATATTATTTATTCAACGTTCAACTGCAAATTTATAGACGTACAGAAAGAATATACATATTTCATTTAATTCTAACAAAATTTAAATAAAATTTTTCATTTAAAATCACTTTTAAATTTTAAAATATCTGTTTTACTTTCAGACTATTGAGACAGTGTAATAGAGCATTACTTATTTTGCAATTTGTAATCAATCGTTACATATTTGAGATGATCAAAAAGTCACTCGTTGTTTTTACGTAAGTCAATTAACTATTGACCGATAATTCTAACGATATTAATCAGCTTTCGGATTTGCTTAATACTTATCTTTCACTTTCCGAAAATCCACTTCCTGAACTTAGTCCAGTTCCTACTAACAAAATAAATTTAAATCCAAACATTATGGCCTTAAATACAAATACGCGACCACAAATTAGTGTTAGGGATTACTTAGACTTAATTCCACGTTTTGACGGTGACACATCACAATTATCAAACTTTTTAAACGCATGTGAAAATGTATTAAATCTTATGGCACCTAACAATGACCATGCGAGAATTTCATTTACATTATTGCACATTAGAACAAAATTGATAGGAAAAGCCGCGTTATTATTAGCATCACGGACGTATCGGAGTTTCCCCGAGTTAAAAGAAATTTTACTTAATATTTTTGGAGATCAACGTAACGAAGAATCTTTAATAGCCGATTTAACAATATTAAGACAAAGACATACCGAATCATATTTACAATTCGCAGATAGATGTATCGATCTAAGAGGTTTACTTTTAGACAAAATATCTTGTTCGGATTTTCCCGCCGATATAAGAAATGCGAAAATCAATATGTATAATGCAATGACATTACGTGCATATTTAACCGGACTTAATGGCAACATGAGTCATCTACTTCGTTGTAAATCACCAGAAACTATAGAAGACGCTATTCATATGGTAACAGAGGAAGAAAATATTAACTATCATAGACAACAATCGGGCACATCCAACACCCAAACTTCTAGAAATGGCACACAACTTAAAGTGGCTAACACACCTGTTAGACCTACTTCATATTTTCAACATCAATTACCTCAGTTGCATACAGGAATGTCACACCCTGTACAACATAGGGCACCTCAATTCCCAACACAACAGCGACAATTTTATACCCAACCGAGATTTCCTTCACAGCCTATCAACGTGCAACCAATACCTGTAAAAACAAATTTTCCAACAAATCGACAAACATTTGGACCAGTACAAAATGTATTTAAACCAGACAACAAACCAATAGTAAGAAATTACGAACCAATGGATACATCGTCACATCGAACACAAAAGCATTCAGTACAACATAGACAATTCCCACAACAAGATCAACATAGAAAATGGTTTTCTCAAGAATTAAATACACACGAAGTTTTACCAGAAGACGGACAACCTGAGGAAGCATCATTTAGTCCATATGACGAAGAATACTTAGAATATCAAAATCAATTTTATCAAGAAGATTACACGGGCGAACAAAACAATGAAAATTAAAATTTTCAGAAACCAGCCTCGGAGACATCGAAACAATAAATTTAAAACACGCGTAGCTCAAATAAATTACCATATATTATTTTACCCGAAATAAATGCTAAATTTTTAGTAGACACGGGAGCTGCAAAAACTTTAATTAATGAATAATTAACAAAAACGTATTTTTCAAAATTTATACAAAACAAACCATTTTCAGTAAAAACATCTCATAATAAAAATATTCATGAAAATATAGTAACAATTCATCTTTCTAAAAATATTTAAACAAACAGAAATTTTACACAAACATTGCATATACGATTTCAGTCTTATTGGCATTGACATAATAACCTAGCTAACTGCGAGATTAGATTTCAAAAAATAGTAAATTCATCATTCCAGGCACGGAAATACAAATGTACGTGAATGGCAAACCTTTGCAAGAAACAATCTTATCTCAAGCTCACGGTAAGATAAAAATATCACCTTTCACATAACAGATAATTACACTAAGCACAAATTATCAAAATGACACCAAACTAGTTTTATCTTCGCAAGTATTAAATTGCCACATAGAAATTCTTTTAGGAATTAGTACGGTATACAATAACCAATTTAATTTATTGTTATAAATTCAACAGACATTGAAATTGAAATAGACTTGGACAAATAAGAATATTATCCGCAACAATTCGAAATTAATAATTTAGAACTCGATCAAGAATTATCTAAAGACTCATTTAATAATTTTGATAATTTACAAAAAGCTAATCTTAAAAACTTAAGACTCAAACAATTAAACCAGGAAGAGTATAATGCGATACGAAAACTTTGTTTTAATAAAAAAAAAACGACAGATTTTAATAAAAATTCAAGAAAATCCAAAACCATCAAAATCAAGCAAAATTGAAAATAAACACATCACCAAAGTTTATTTACCTCTTATCTATCAATCAGAAGATTTAAAAGATTTACAAAAAAATTGTACAATTGGTAACGAAACATTTCATCTTTTCGCACCAAGGCAAGAAATTTATAGAGAACTGTCTATTATCTACACTATCTAATAACAATAACATCATGCCAACCACAGTTGACACCTATAAATGAAGACTCTGGATTGCTAATGGTACATCTTGGTCAAGCAAAAAACATTATTTCACATTGGGAATTAATGCACTACATCGATTTACAACCAATAGTCGAAAATTACATCCGAAACAAAAATACGTTTCTCAAGTTCTTTAATGCTACTAGAAACATATGTAATAATGCCGAAACGTATACCACACAAGTGTTAGAAAACGAGTTTCAAAAAACCGAGACTTTGATTAACGAAATAATTCCAACAAGTAGAGTTAAACGCGGATTATTTAACTTTATAGGCACAGTACAAAAAACATTTACCGGAGTTTTAGACACGGACGACGGAGAACGCTACGAAAGAAACTTTAAAAATCTATTTGATAATCAAAAAAATGTTGAAAACAGATCTTGAAAATCAGTTATCAATAAACAAAAGTTTTATTAAAAAAGTTAATAATACAATTTTTGAATTAAGCAAAAATCAAAAAGAATTAGCTACAACTATGACGGCACTTACTTCATCTATAAACAAATTTGAAAAAACAGAACTTTGTATATTTACTGAAAGCCGTACAGCTCTAGCTTTAATAAATATCGAGCAATTAAATTCACTCCTTACCGATATTAGTCTAATACAAACATTCTCAAGACATTCTCAATTTCATACAAGTATGTTAAAACCAATAGAATTACTTAACGAATTGAAAGATATTCAAAATCACTTATCACCTGAAATATCATTAATGACACAACCTGACTTACAAACGTTATCTATTTTCGAGAAAACGATACACGTGAAAACTTACCAAAGAGACACTAAACTTTACTTTATCCTAATGATTCCACTTACCTATAAAACTACTTTTGATTATTTTAAATTATTCCCACTACCAAATAAAAATAATCAAATCATCCTACCTAAAGGAAATTATTTATTAAGCAATGGTCAAAATCACGCGCTTACTACAAAACCATGTCAATCGATTATTGAAAATCTATATATATGTGAAATCGAACGAATGACAACATCTGAACTATGTATAAAAAGCCTAATTGAACATACCTCAGAAAATTGTACGAAGGTAACACTTTCTCAATATAATAATCAAATAATAAAAATAAAAGAAATTAATGCATAAAATAAAAGAAATTAATGCATATTTATTAATTATGCCTAGCATTCAAAAGATGCAAATTGAATGCACAAACAGATCTACTGATCTCAAAAGAATAGTAGGAAACTATTTATTAAGTATTGAACCATTTTGTAAAGTCACTATAGGAAAAAACATTTTAATATCAACTCATAAAACAATTGCTAAACCCAAAATATATCCACTATTTGATTTACAAATATCAAAAGATAATTTAAACAAAGTCAATATCAGCTAAATTTAACAACGATTAATTTTGACGAAATAAATGAAATTCATAATCAAGTATTATTTGAGGAAAATAGAATAAAAACTCAAACTCTGCTTGATATACAGACAGACAGAACTGCCTGGACAACTTATGTTATTCCTATTATACTTGTAATATTGCTACTGCTTATTTTAATATATTATTATCCAAATTATAAAATGCTTTTATATACTATATTATGTTGTAAAATAAATAAAAATGTAAAAAATTTTAATTCTGTAAAGGACGAACAAATGAAACCTGAAAATAGCCAAATTAATTTAGACAATTTAAAGCCATTTTGACATAAATTGCCTTCTAAGGGTGGAGGAGTTATAATACAACAAAACCCTTACATCAGCTAAACGTGATACCCAGATAAGTGTATAAATAAGAGCGCATCTAGCACTCTGCGAGTTTTTTCGTCCTAGACATTGACTAGCATAGTTTGTGTGTAAATTGTTCATAAACGTAAATTGTTAATTAACGATCCAAATAAATAAATTTTCTTAAGAATCTTCAATTTTTGTTTTTAAAAAACCAATCGCTCGTCTACGATTCTTAAGTTATACACTGGCTGCATTTACCTGTTCCAACACTTTTGATGCTAGCGAATGGTCTCTTGTAACATGTAGTTCCTCCAAGTCCCCCACCAATACGTTGGCAATTTTCGATCCCGCTGCGTTGGTTGTCTCATCCACGCTAAGCCAAATATATTTTCCCTCGAGTCCGAAGCGAACATTGCCAAGAGTATGGTCAGCTACTTGGGGCAAATAGTATAGTACGAGAAATCAGTTTAGTGACGAGACTTCCGGGGTAAGACGACATTAAGGCGGGAAATGTCTAACACATGACATCTTCCGTCTTTTACACTGCTTACATTAAAGCGAGATAGATGATTGTTGTTTTTGTTGGCACGGTAGCTAGGCGGAGTTTTACTTACATTCTGTGATAGTTCAGGTCCGTATTTAGTTTTGTTACCTATTTGTTTAGCATAATTATTTTATATATGTTTATTTGCTGGTGTCTTTTTGAAAATAATTTAAGAAAGTTATCGTATTTAATATGAAAATGTTTCGACTGTGGGAGGCCTCTACTTACACATCTTATTGTGTTTGCGAAAATGAAAGTGATAAAGAAAATAAGTTCATCAGTATCTTCAGTAAGAAAAAATCGGCTGCATTTGAACAAACAAGCGAAACAAATTTGTTTTAATGTTTACAATAATCTTTTGAAGCGACAAGCTAATGACCCTAATTTGTATGATTTAGATGTATTAGGTGAAACAGCATCTCTGACTAACGTTCTCTATCTCACAATACACAAATTGGTGAAAGAAGGTGCTCTCCCAAGAAAACAACGATCCGATATCGGTCAATCGAAAACTCTGGACCCATCGTTAGCAAAACTTTTAGTTTTCGACGCGTATCAGAAAAATGAAATTCCAACTTTTGACGTGATAGACAGAAAACTAAAAGAAATGGATTATCGTCCAAAATATACCAAAAGAAGTTTAGGAACTTGGCTGAGAAAAATTGAATTTAAAAATCAAATTATTAATAAGGCGATTATGGAAAGAATACGAATTGTGGATTGGCGAGATGCATATCTAGAAGAGATAATAGAACTCTGAAGGAGAAAATAGATAAATTTTTTATCTAGATAAAACTTCGTGTGATACACATGACACCGTAAAAAATGATGGACTGATGGATATACCAATCTCATTTCCCCCTAATAAAGGGACTCGGTTGATTATATTACACTGCGGATCAGTTGATTGATGGGTTGGTGATGCATTGAAACTGTGAGGAAAAAACGTGGAAGACTGTAACGTGGATTACCACAAGAACATGGAGGGAGAAATATTTGCGGAATGGTTTGAAAATACCCTACCTTCAAAATTAAAACCGAACAGCATTATAATTCTTGACAATGCGAAGTACCATTCGAGACAACTGTATAAAATTTCTAACAAGACTTTTCTACCAAAGACTATATGTAGTCTCTGCTTCTACCAGAGACTATATGTACATAGACTCTGCTTCTACTAAGCTGCATTTACAAATTTATTTAATGGAACATGATCTCTATTATGAGGAAAACTATAATAAAGCACAACTCTTGGAAGTCCTGAAAAAAGAAAAATTATGAGAAGAAGTATATTATAGACACCGTAGCGGAGAGTTGGCCACAGTGTTGAGATAACCGCCACATTCCTGTATTTTCAACCGGATTAAATTAATTTGGTGTAAACTGAAGAAAAATGTCAGAAAATGAAATACTTTGCCGAAATTCGATAAAAAAGTCGTAGAGTTAATTCAAAATGAGGTGTCGAAAATTAACAAGGAAGATTGGGAAAAAACAATTACAATTGAAGATAATTATTTAAAAATTGCTGAATGTCATATAAATGGTGGAAATAAACTTTTTATAAATTTGAAGGAGAATAGTAGTTCATATGAAAATTAAGAAGAGGGTGACAAGAACGAAGATTCAGAGGAAGAAGTAATGTGAGGTGAGGTAAAGTGAAGTGAAGAAGTGAATTTTATGATATCAACTGTATTATTTATTTCCGTTTTTGTGCTTTCGTAGTTCAGTGTTTGAAAAATATTCTTTTTTCAGGATATTATTTATTAATATTATTTTTTTTATTTTGACAAAAATACGTCTAGTAATAACTTTACTATTAGATTTAAAAAATTATAAACACTTTTTATTACTTGTCTAATTTTCACTTTATTTGTTATTTTACAACTAGTTTCATCCTATTCGGACATTTTCAAGTAAATTAAATTATACGCAGATTTTACTTTCATTTAAATATAAACTGAACTGAATAGTAGGATGGGTCACTTTATGGTTGATAATATAATTCAAATTTGTACAGATGTTATGTCTTTAAATGTAGGGTTTTCTTCATGATAGTAAATTATATTATGGTGTGATTTTTATTAACAGCAGGTTATCTGAATAAGTTTAATAACAGAGAATTATTTAAATCTATTTGGTCGTTTAATATGTAATTTTTATTCGTATTTAATTTATTAATTTTTAGCACTTCTAATAAATTAAGTTTTTTACTTTTCCCACAAATATGTAATCTTTTAGGTTGATGGTCATCAGTTATTGTATGACCAGAATCTGTTTGGTGTATAAAAGTTGGAATGTTGTTTTTGTGTGTGAATATGTTCTCTATATCTTACTCTGAACGATCTACCTGTTTGACCTACATATGAGGTGTTACGTTCTGGGCAATCTAACCGATATACACCACATTTTTTAGAGGTATCAGTTTCTTGTTTTGCATTGAAAAGATATCTGCCTATATTTTTGTTAGAACTAAAAGATATTTTAATATTAAATTTGGAAAAAGTATTGCTAATTGAATAAGAGAGTTGACCTGAATATGGTAAAGTTCTTTTAAGAGGGACTTATTTTGTTTTCTGTAGATTAGATTGTTGATTATATTTTGAGGGTACCCGTTATTATGTGGTATAAGTCTTATTGTGTCTAATTCTTCTTTTAAATCTGTCTTAGATAGAGGTAAGCTGAAGGCTTGGTGTGTCATATATTGATATGCAGCTAACTTGTGGGAGAGAGGGTTATAGGAATTAATAGGGATAGTGGCGTCTGTAAAAATTGGTTTGCGGTAAATATTATAGGAAAATGATGTTTTATGTCTTTTTATAGTTAAGTTGAGAAAGTTTATTGATTTATTATCGTTCTCTGTTTCTAAGGTAAAAGATATATTGTTATGTATGTTATTGACAAAATCGAGGAGTATTTTTAATTGTCTGTCTGTCCCTTTAAAACCTATTAGGATGTCATCAACGTACCTGTACCAAAAGGTAATATGTTTTTTTGATATTGGAGAATTCAATATAGTTTCTTCAAGATTATCCATGAATATATCGGATAAAAGGGGGCTAAGTGGCCGAATCCATAGGGAGCCCTGTTTTTTGTATAAAGATATCCTCATTAAATTGGAAATAATTTTGATCTAAACACAACTTGAATGTTTGCAGTATTTAATTTTTAATTTTGGGATAATTTTGCATTTTTCTAGTACATTTGAAATTAATGGAAGACATTCGAAAGGGGGGATATTAGGAAACATATTCGACACATCAAACGATACTAATTTTATAGAGTTGGGGTCAATATTTAGGCTGTTTAATTTTACTGTTAAGTCTAAGGAGTTATTAATTATTGTATTTTTGGGCTTAAATTTTGTACTAGATTTAAAGTCGTTGTTAAGTAATTCAGATAACTTACGTGTCAGTGCATTTGTGTAGGAAACCACTGGTCTAATGGGTTTATTTTCTTTGTGTAATTTAACTAAGCTATCCAACTTTGGGGCTTCACAGTTCATATGTGTAAGTCTTCTCTTTTCAAATTCGGAGTGGCACAAATATTCAAAACTTTGTATTAAGGACTTTTGCAAATTTGTTCGTAGGATCTTGGGTTGATTTTTGTAAATTTTGTTCATCTAGGAATTTCCCAATTTTATTGATATATTCTGTTTCTTGGAGAATAACTGTAGTATTGCCTTTATCTGCTTTAATTAAAATGAGGATTATTGTGATGTATTTTTTTCTTGAATACCTTTTATTGTGACTGTATGTGAGGGGCTAGTCGTTTCTGTGGACTTGTTTATTTTCTGTGCTATTTGATGTTCCACGCTTTGGGATTTCATAATGGTTTTATTGTTGTTTGTTATAGCTAGTTCTGCATGTAAACCTAGTAGTTCTTTTTGTTTCTGTATATTTTATCGTTGTGGTGTGAACTTTGGGCCTAAATTTAAGACATTCTCTTCAGTACTATTTTTTATTATTAAAATGTATTTTTAGTTTATTTATTGAGAAAAATATTTGTTTCTGTTACTAATTTGATAATACATATTTTTTTTAAAGGTTTTTTATTACTGTTTAAATAATTTCTTCATTCTATACTAATATTCCATACCCATTCTATTCTGGCAAGAAATGCTCATAACTCCTCGCGGTTCTTGCTAGGTAGTAACAATTTACATTAAGCAAACTTGATTACTGCAATTACTGTATGTGTAGTCAGTAGTTTAAATTCGATACTTTTATTTCATGTTAATACTTTTTTTACAATTGTTAAATTGTTGCTAGCTAAACTGAGCACAAAAACCTACATTGAAAAAGTAAACGAGCGAGCAATATAGATAAATGCGGCTCTACGTTCTGTAGCGTCTTAGCCCGCACGTCCCGTAACTAAAGCTGTTTCTCCTACTATTTGTTCTTAATGTATTGAAACTAGGCAGTTTCGTTTTCATATTGTCTTTCTACACATTTTTCTATAAATTCCCTGAATACAGGATTGCCTAATTGCTTCCAAATAATGTTACACCCCATCACAAACTTTAGTAAATCCACATTAAATTGTCTTTGTTGGTTTCCAAATTAATGCTGGTGTTCTTTCGTCGCCATATGTTCTGTTACACTGGTTTTCTGTTTATAGAACAGTTAACGTCACACATTTTACATAGCAGCCCCACACCATCAAAGGCCAACTCAGGATAATCCCTAATCTATTCTGTAATCTACAGAAGCACTACACTAAAAAATATCATTTATATCGTAAATAAAAACCCTAACGTGAAAATCTCATCTATACCGTACAACACCACAACTACATCATTTGTCAAATTCGTCGGCACAAGAATCATAGCTCCTCGCGAATCATATAATGGAAAAACGCTTGCCCCTCTGGTGTTTATAAAGATGCCCCAACCTAATATACCCAATATTACTCATATACCGCTCAGATGAAACATTAACTGTGTTTTACTTTTTCTTGTTTTTACTTTTCTTATTATTAAAATTAATTTACTTCTAAAGCGTACATAATCAGATTATTGCTCCGTAATAAATGTGTGTGAAAAAGTTTCATTAACTTGTATTCTTTTTTACTACAAATGTAAATGTATAAATGTTTATAGACGCAAAAATTTTTCATCTTTCACCATATATTTCGTATTGGTGGACGAGTCCACAATCCACATCGGTGCCCATTTAACGTGAAAAAATCCTAATGTGTTAGTCACTGTCAGAAATTACAATTTTTTTTTATTGCTATCATATCACCCATAATATAGAATATAATAAGAGTGTTCACTTCGTTTCTGATAAGTCATAAGTTTTCCATATGTCTATTTATGACATAATAATACACTGTTAAAGAAGACTCAGGTATTGAACATGAAAAAGTTTATAAAAATTTTAGTAATCTGCAAAAAAGTTTAAAACAGAGGTAAATTCATATTTACCCCTGTTATTAAACTCTTTTTTAGGTAAATTTTTATAAGGTTTTCTTGTTGAAATTATTTTTCTTATTAGTAGAGCTAAAATGAAGGTATTACCTAAATAAATTATACAATTTAAAACTATTTGGATCTTTTGTCATTTTCTTCTCGCAAGCTTTCTCTGAACTTGAGAAAATATTCAAGGCGTATTATTTAAATAATGTTTTGGTGATGTTACGCATTTTAAAATGTATTCGAGAAATTGCTGATACTTGTTAGAATGTCTATTTTTACGTATGAAAAGCTCTAACATTTAAAAAAATTTAACATATTTATTCCATACATTTTGCCACATTGTACAGTTACCATGATTTATGTGTTTTAGAATTAATGGACCTTACGCGGCCATTATCTCATATGTATCCGAATTTCATTGTTCAAAGAATCGGCCCAAAGTACAACTGATAACTGGCACGATTAATAGTCTGGGTAATGTTATTTTACCACTTTTGGCCTGGGGTATTTTACCACAACCCTGGAATTTTTCCTTCTTCGATGATTATTTAAGTAAGAATATTACTATTTTAAACTTTCATTTATTTTCACAGACCAAGTTTCAGAATTCCACCCGTGGAACGTATTTCTTTTCATTTGTGGACTGGCACCATTCTACGCTGGACTAGTTTTCTTCTTCCTACCTGAGAGTCCAAAATTTTTAATGACAATTGGCGAAAATGAAAAAGCTTTAAAAGTTTTTCAAAAAGTTTACGGTATTAATACCGGGAAATCTCCAGAATCATTTCCTGTAAGTATTTTGTGTAATAATAATTAATGTGAAAATATAAAACTAACGGGTATATTTCCCCACATATTTTAGATAAAAAAGTTAGTAGATGAAACTAAGCTACATGATAGTAAATATGGTGGGTACGTCACTGCTAATAGAACAATGATTCAAGCTCTAAAGGAAGGCTGGCAACAAATAACTCCATTATTTTATCCTCCAAACCTAGGAAATCTAATTTTGGTCTGCTTTATACAATTTTTAACCATCCAAAGGTAAAACAAAATCTTTCTTGAACATGAAATTGACTTAAAAACATATTTTCAGTCTTCAGATGTTGCGGCTTTGGTTACCGCAAATTTTTCAAGCTATTGATGATTACAAACACAATACTAATGGGACAACTGCCGCCTTGTGTACGATGATAGATCTTCTGACACCAACTCATCCAACCGATGAATGTTCAGTTGTAAGTGTATTAATAATAACAATAATATTTCTAATAACTGCACTAAAACGAAGTCGACTGAGACTACCTATTTGTTCTAAAAAATACCCTAGGAAATTGTAATTGAAATATATTTGTATTTTTTATGCTTTACGAAAAATTTGGTAAAACAATGCTCTATTTCTTTTATTTGCATTATATTACATTAAAGTTCTTCGCACAACTTTTGTGTAAAAACACTGTATATTCGTATTTTCGATGCGCTTATTTCTATAACTTCAGATACTAACAGATACCGTGGTATCATTTTTTTGAGATATTAAAGCAGAAATTTATTAAGATCTATTGTTTCATTTTCAAATTTTATTTTTAAATTTTTGTAAAATGTTTTACCTATATTTAATTTGTTCCCAAATTCCAGTTTATTATACAATAAATAATATGAAAAGGAGTACTTTACCCTTTCTTATAACTGTAAAGAAATATATGCAGAAATTTGTAGGATGTAATATGCATGTCACAAATTTGAAAATCTATGGACCAACTTCAGAGGAAAAGAGTTGTCCAATCAAAAGTGAAGCGTTTTCGAGATTACTGCAGCTTATAAATCTACTTTTTTGCAAACATCTCCTAACAAAAGTAAACAATAAATATCAAATTAGGTACCTATGAAAATTTTTTATAGAAAAATATATAAATGAAAGAAATATACAGGCAATTTTACTGGACGTATTTCAAAAAGTACTTACATAATATACAATTTAACACTCTGTATCACAAGATGAGCACATATATTTTGTATTTATTTTGAACGTTGAAGCATTTTTTTAAATATGTATATTATACAGGGCATGTAAAATAAATTTATTTTTAATATCAGAATATGGACAACTCCCATGTGTACATCAACTCCATAATTGTGGCTGTCATTTCAATGGGTGGTTATGGTCTAACAGGATTTGTTATAAATATTCTTGGAAAGAAGAAGATATTAAGTAAGTAAAGCTGATGGTAATAATAACCAAAATGAAAGATACTTAAAACCAAAAAGGATTTTGCAAGTTTACTCGTACAGAACAGGTATTGGTTAATATTTAACCTTACACTAATAACCACCACTAATTAATTCATCGCTATATTAGGTGCTGACACTTGAAATAAGTTTTATCTTAAAGCATATAGGATTTTCTCTATATATGTACATATATTTGATAGTTTTGACTGACTCACGATGTAAATGAAAGCTGACTCACCCCCTCTATTTTCAATGTTTATAGAAATAAATTGATGAAATTTTAATATGTTGTTACACATATAAAATTTCACTAGAAGATATTATTTTAAATTTTTATGCGTTTCCGGTTTTGCCGGAAATTTCCGCCACATTTTAATTTTAAATGAAACACTGTATATTTTAATATTTTTGGAATCTATGTTGAATTCTGAATATAACAGTATACATTTTTCTTTGTTTTTATTTATTTTTTAACGGAAATTTTAATTTCTGATTTAGAGTTCCGTGATTTACAATAAATGTTTCTGACGGGGTTTCTTACTATTGCAAAAATTGAATTACTGTTTTATGATAAATACTCTCTTACATAGGGGCCTTTAACAGTGAGAAAATCGGTTTTTCCAAAAAAATGCATATTTGTCAAATCTCAAAATAGTGGTTCATCATGGTATTTAGAAACTACATCTTTTTACGATTACACTGATATCCATAACTTAGCAATTCAATAAGAATTAATTTTTTCACCTTTGAAGGCTCCTATGTAAGACAGTATTTATTATAAAACAGTAATTATTTTTGCAACAGTCAGAAATATTTTTTAAATCACAGCACTAATTCAAAAATTAAAATTTCCGTTAAAAAAAAGAAATGAATAAAAAATTAAAGAAAAATGTATTCTGTTCTATTCAGGATTCACCATAGATTCCAAAAATGTAAAAATATACAGGGTCTTCCATTTAAAATAAGAAAGTCGGGGCAATTTCCGGCGAAACCGGAATTGCATAAAAATTTTAAATACTGTCGCCTAATGCAATTTTATATGTATAACAACATATTAAAATTTCATCAACTTATTTCTACAAACAATGAAAATTGAGGGGTTGAGCCAGGTTTTATTTATACCTAATATATGTACACAAAGAATTTGCAAATCGCGCAGAATTAAACAGCGCCAATTTAGAAGCTCAAAATGTTTTCTATGAGGTTTATAAATAAATGATTAATATTTTTAAGCAAAATAATGCTTATTTATGTGCCATATTAAAATATGCATAAGTATGTAGTTATAACAGGCCCAAAACAAATACCTACAGTGGCTTAGATATAGACAATATGGCCATAATTCATATGCTAATAATGAAATTACACGAAAGCACGTACAAAGAAATGCTACAATATGACGATAAGGCTTTATCTGGAGAGAGTTTGACTGGCATCTTAATATTATGTGATGACTTGTGGGCTTCGGCACCACTCACAAATGTGAGCGGTGCCGAAGATTTCGGCCAACCTCCCTGGGTCCTGGCTGATGAACCCTGCTGGCTAGGGCCACTTCTGGCGCTCTTCTCTCTTTGTCTTCTTTCTTCTTTCTACCCCCGGGGGTAGTCATCTGTCTGTTAGGAAACTGTGAGTGTTGCTATGGTTGGAAATGACTGCCGGTACGCAAAGTGTCAAATAGCACAATGCCGTCCGGATCATCGTTTGGTTAGGATGAACTATGTAGCTCGAGGAAGTGCAGACCTAAGTGCTTTCTTAGCACTTTCGTCCTGCATGGAGCTGGTGGGACAACAGATGCTAGACGGTTTATTGTCTAACGCCTACAAGGTTTGTGGGTAGGTAGTTGGTGTGTCATGTCTCTTCTGTGGGCTGGTCCTTCTGTAAGGGAAAAGGTTAGTTATACTCACCAGTTTTCCGAGATTTACTCCAATCTGTTTGCCATGGAGTGTCCGCCAGGTAGTAGTGGCGTCATCTTGCTCGGCTTCTCCTGAAAGGACATCACACATTACTAAGGAAAGGCATCTGTGCAAAAAATGCGCTCATTTCTGAACACATTTGCTGCATTACTTGTAGCACCGCGGTGAGGTTTTGGGCCTCAACGAGTGCCTTTTGTTGTTTAGCAGGGCTGACACTGGTCCCTGCTTTACCTTGAGCTACCTTCGCGTAGCTCAGTTCTCCTGTTTGGTCTCCTGGCCTCTTGTTGAGTCCTTGGCACTTGTCTTGGAGGGGGGCCAGCCGGCTTCTTGGAGTACTTGGGGCACCCCTTGTAACTGGCAGGGTGCACTCCCTCGCAGTTAGCGCACTTCGCCGGCATATCCTCCATCTTCTTGAAGTCCATATAGTGGTGTGGTCCTCCGCACTTCACGCATTTGGCCTGTGCAGTGCACTTGCCTTGTGCATGGCCCAAGCGCTGGCAGCGCTGGCACTGCGATACTTCTTCCTGCACTTGTTGATGCTCCATCCGCACTACCAGGGAGCAGCAACGGTTGACTGTCAAGATGGCCTCCTGATCCTTAAGTACTTGTATAAGTACCAGCGGCATCTGGGCCCTGGTTCTTCTGTTACTCATCCTTTGTACGGATGACGGTGCGAAGCCCTGATCCATGAGGTCCCTCTTTATGTCGTCGCTCTCCACTCCGCTGGGGATTCCACGCATCACTACTCGTAGTTGACGCTTTTCTGACAGCGAGTACGTGTGGTACTCGTGCTTTTCCGTCGTCAGAAGTCTTGTGAGCTTCCTATAGTCCTCTATGCTAGTTGGCTCGATGGCTATACCTTCCCTCGTCAGCTTCGCTTTGGCGTAGTTGATACGGCTCTCCTTGAGCCGCACGCTTACGTGGCTCCATTTGTCCTTGCTCTTTAGAATTACCGGAGGTATTCTAGGAGCTTTGACGGTCGGTGCCTCTAAAACCTTGGCCGTGGGACTGTCGTAGTTTCCTCGTGCCGCGTTTCTGCCGCGGTTGGGATGGGCGTCGTTTCCTTGGCGTCCGTTTCGGAGTCCGCATCGCTGCTCCTTGCCGTCTTCTTTCTCTTGAGAGCAGGTCCTTTCATTTTGGGTTCTTCAATGTCCTCTTCCATAGGTGTGTTTGGCGCCGCCTGGACTACGCCCTTACTCTTCTGTGCAATGACTGGTAGCCCATTATTGGCCTGCTCCACAGCCTCCTTTTTTGCCTTTTCTCTCCGTTGTGTTTCCTCTTCTCTGAAAGTTTTGAACTCCGCCAAGAGTTCGTCTAATTGCGCCCTGAGCTTATTGTTTTCTTCTCTCTCTCTCTTGTTTTCTTCTTTTAGGTTACGCATCTTTTCGGCTTTCCTGGAAGCCTTGGTTCTCGCTGATCTCGCCTCGTAGGATGAGTCTTCGTCGCTGTCCATCATTTTGTCCTCCACAAAATGCTTTTCCTGGTTCTTCGTCCTGTCTTTCCTATAAGAGATTTGGTTAGTAATTTTGGGGTTGGGAATTGCTGACTCCAAGGTGGGAGTCTTTATTAAAAACAGAATTTGTTCTGAAAAGAACAATTGGTTCGTCTGTCCCACGTTGTAACCGATTTGGTTTCAGACCGCGCAGACCGTTGCTTAACTTTCGTCAGCCCCGTCTACACAGACCGTTGCCAAACTACAGTCGCTGCTTGTCTTGATTCGCTGCTCTTTGCTTCTGCACTCTACTAGGTAGGTCTGCTCACTTCGACTGCTCGATGAACTATGTTGTTCAATATCAGTTAATAATTAGTTACCTAAAAGTATCTGGTGTAAATCATATTGAATGATTTATCCAGTTGGAAAAGCAAACTGTACATCAAAACATTAAAGCGGTTTTAGATGAAGAAGTGGGAGAGGTATTTAGTAGAGATAGGCAAAGTGCCTGGTATTTAATGAATTAATTCATTGACTCTGTTCTCATTGAAAGGTAGACTAGAGTACTGTCTCAAAATGAATTATTAAACGATTTTAGAAATCTACACTCTGAATTGGATGATTCTTGACAACGTGCTTTGCGTTTTCCTATATCAAGATGCTAATTTTCGCTCGTATTTTGCAATTTCAAAACCAGAAGCACTTACTTGCTCAACAAACATGCAACACGCTAATTTAGCTTGAATTATACTAGAAAACATATGTATGCAGATTGTGTACGGAATCATCAGACACCGATCTCTTAAATGGCAGGGTTATAATGTAAACCAGAGGCAGATAAGCCGTACGTCGCTCGTCAACGTAAACTTGGGAATCTTAGGTAGCAAAAAAATTCAATATCCATCTAGCTGTCGTGCGGTCAGCAGTGGGCACTGCCCACGATACGATGCCAATTTTCAGTCTTCCTTCAATGTACTATATCTAATGATTCGGTACACAGTCTGGAAGTTTTTCTAGATTTATCCTCATCTAAAGTGCCTTATTTTTTTTCAGTTATATTTGGATTACTGTCTGGTATTTCCAGTTGTTTGATATTCCTAGCTCAAGATACTATAACCACACTCATTTTAGCATCTTCATTTATTACTTTGATAAGTGTCGTCTCTTATGTAATTCTAGCTGTTATAGTCGACTTGTTCCCTACAACTTTAAGGTAAGATGTAATAAAAAGAAATTTTGATTTCATTATTAAATTTGTCAAGAGGACTACTACTCAGCATTTCAGCTGTTTTTTCTTTTTTTGCGTGTACAGGCAGATCATTTTAAATGTATTTTTTTCTCAGGAATCCGAATTTGAATACAAAAAACAACTGAACATTAAATAAAAGTGTTATGGCCGAGAAACTGGAAAATACAGAAATTGAAACCCTGTGTATTAATACAGAAATATAATGTGACATTCCACTGATTATAGTGTTATATAGACATGTAGGATAAATTTAAAATAATATAAATATATCTTTTACAGCAAAGTCATCTGTGAAAGCAAAAAAAACCGTTTAAATAATTTATTTCGAAATATTACCATTTCGTTGTAAAGAGAGGCGAATGCGTTTGATAAAATGTTCTCTGCATCTGCTTAAAATAATGGGATTGTGAATTAAATCCATTTCTTGTTGAATTTTTAATTTAGTATCGTGAATATTTTGTGGTCTATTTTCATGCATAACGCACGGTTAAATTATTATATTACCCTTACATTACTTTTTGTGGTATCATTTAAAAAACAAAGTTTATGAAAATAGAGACCACAAAATATTGATGATATCAAATTAAAAATTCAACAAGAAGTAGATATCTTAGTGAATATGAAGGATAATGATAATAATTTATATATTGCTAAATTTTTAAATTGAGCTGAATATATTTAAAACAAAAAAGGTCAAATAATTTCCGGCCAAACCAGAAATGAAAAATATGTGTGTTATGCAACGTAATCGGTGGATTATCACCACATGTACATTTCCCCATTAATATAAAGGGTAAAAATTTTCGTATTTTTACGTTTTCGGTAACTTATACCTTTTTTTTTGATGTTCAGTTATTTTTACTTTTCAAATTCCGATTCCTCAGAAAAAAAAATACATACATATAACTTTGGATTTCATTTCCTAATTGAAATATCAAGCAGGGAAATCCAAGTAAAGCATTTAAAATTATCACCCTGTACAATACTATAATAGGAAGTTATGGTAGTTATGAATTTTATACTAAAGAATTTATTTCAAATTCCTGTTTCTATTTTGACTATTATCCAGTATAAAAACTTAATACCTATGTAATTCATGATACCTTTTTAAAATTTCAAAAAAATCTGACATATTATTGCTTCGTATTTATGCATTTCTGGAAAAAATAATAATAAAATAATTATTGGGTATTACAAAAGCATTCTTTCAAACCTAACATGATAATAATAAAAATACCTATAGATTTTTATGTTTCATACTGGCATTCTGATCTGATTGTGCTAGTATAAATATATCATAAAAACTATTAAAACAATTACTCTGTCTAGGAGCAAGAACTGTATTGAATTAGATAACAGTATCCTCAATATTAGAAAAAAAATATATTGGGACTAAAAAACTATTAGCTCACCAAAAAGGAAAATTTTTACACTAAAGTAATGATTTCCTCCAGTTACAATATGAAAAACGAAAACCCCTAGTACGATATATCTTTCTTTCATTCTTCTGAACTCTTCAGAGTGCTAGTACGAAAGGAACGGGCTTATTTGGTTAGGTTAGATGTAATGAATTTCATTATTATTACCGAAGTTACAATAATTAATCTAGATATTGTTTTTCGAATTAAAATATCAAAATAAATATGACAAATGTTCATATTTTGAATTGTCCAATTTAAATATTTTTATAAATAATTTATACTTGGACTAGCCTCCTCAAGAGTTCAGAAGAACGAAAGTAGATCTAAATATTGTGACGACCCAACCCTCCCTCGTCCATTTAGTTTACGTTATCCTGGTCACGGCACCAGTGAGACGACCCAACCCCCCTCGTCTATTTAGTATTTAATTTATTCCCCTTTTTACTAAGTCTCACCTGTTGTGAAGCGATAGGTAATACTTAATTCATTGGCCTTTTTCGTGATCGTCTAGTTTTAGTGGTAGGATCCAAATTTGTTGTGTTACTATAACCTCCCAGGTACGTTTATAAAGTTTGGTATTACTTTGTGTCATTTATGAGATTTAATTTGCTTTAATTTGATAACACAATTTTTGCCAATTAATTTGAACACTAGATGCACTGCACTGATATATGTTTTAAAGAATGACTAGCATGAGTAATATTTGGCTTTAGACTTATGATTACTGATTTACTTAGAATTCACTTTTGTACCTGAAAGTAGAAATAATTCAAGGAAACTCAAATAACGTTTTCACTTGTATTTCTGTGCTTAGACAACTGTCTATACGAATACATGGATATTTAGCTAGTTGAACCTGCAAAGCAACCAAACCTGGTTACCTGCGCGGAAACTTCCGCGTCGTAGTTTAAATAACATCTGTGAAACTTTACAGATAGTTGCAAGAGAAACTTCTCTTGTATGCGGCATTAGTCTGTCCCCTGACAAAGAAGACGGACAGATGCAGACGACCATGCTTTGATTAATTCGCGAGCTCGTTCCTAAAGTGTGCAGTAATATAAATACGACTAACACTTGCCAATTTACATTCGATGCATATGCGGAAATGTCCGATATATGACAGGCAACTGCCCGTGTTTGTGGACTGCGCTAATTCGTCCCGCCATCAGTAGGCTTAAACCAAGACGAACCGAACTACCCCGTAGTTTTTTTGTGTAGTGGTTGGCAAGCGTTAACCGCATTTACCGCACGCATAAGGTAGCTGTGGCCATAAAGCATTATACGATACTCACTGGATGTCTGTCCCCGGACCCCCTGTCGCGAGACAAGGTCCACCGGTTAATACACTCAGAGAGTCAAAGGAAGCTGCATGTTGCGTCATCGATATCTGGCCGGACTAATCTGCCAGCCGACCGCTCGAGATCCGCTCACAAGGAGTGAAATTTGATTGATTTACCGACATTGCAGATTCAACTGAACACTATGTATTATGTACATTATCTGATTTTGACCTAACTTGATTTGGAAAAATGAATGAAAGTTTCAACTACTATTACTGATCCTACCTGTGTTAATATAGGCTGTACTAATTATTGATAAAAATGTATTGAGTAGTGCATTATAACAGAAAAAAACCTATCTGGAAATCATTTGGTACCACCGGTCAAATATTGTTGAAAACCGCGAAACCCAAGCATATAGAGTCGTACTTTGATTAACGTTGCCATTTCACTCGTAACAAAGGAATTGAATTAGTTTAATGAATTTTAAGTGTGCTCGAGTACGTAGAAAATGGCAACTCAGTATAAAAATTATTGAAATGTCGTCCTTACCAATTCTTGTATACACGGAGAGTTCCGCGGGGCCCACTCCCCCCCAATCTGGAGTAACACCTGAGTTACTCGCCACCATGTCGATGGCGGCTAGTGTACGCTAATGAAGCGCGGCTCTCAATGCTGGTGGCTAGCTATAACTCGGAGACAGGGCCATTCTCTTATTTCCTGATTCCGAAGAACCAAAGCGTGAAGCTTGGGGCTGTCAGAAAGTTGACCTGGAGTACAACTATATTACAGAGAGTCGTATAATCTCTTCGTACCCGATTCCGTAGAACCAAAGCGTAAAGCTTAGGGTTGTCAGAGATATAGCACGACTCTGCCACTGAGAGCTGGACAATCTCTTCGTACCCGATTCCGTAGAACCAAAACGTATAGCTTAGGGTTGTCAGAGATGTGACCCAGATCGTATGAAATCTCACGTATTTATATGATTTCCCGTCAGGGAGTTCGTTGTCCAAGCTAGCAAGTTTGACAGAGATAGCCAAACGCTAACTTGTGCTCTCCCAACGAAATTAAACTCAAGATGCTTTAGGTGAAAAGTGATATAATGACTATGTTTATTAGCCTTTGACCCTATTCTTAGTAAAGCTCTTACAACCCTACGTTGTTTATGTTATCGGTTCTCAGCTGGAGAATGCTTTGAGATTTTGTACAGTTTTGTCAACGTTTTAAAATATTAAATAAATACTGTGTTCTTTTACGTAGCTAAATTATTTAGACTCTATAGTTTGAATGCATATGTTTTCTGCCAATATTCTAAGAAAATTATTTAACCCTTTTACGTAATAGTTAATTTGCAATTTAATGAGAGAAGTCCTTGGAAATAATTTAGTTTTATGTAAAAATTATAGGAAATTCATTCGCGATGAAGCAGCCCAGGGCTGGGGTTCTTCAATATCGGACTAGGGGTTTTAATCTTTTGTATTGTAACTGGATGAAATCATTTCATTGTGAAAATTTTCCTTTTTGGTGTGTAAATATTTTTTCGATCTCAATATTTTTTTGCGTCTAATACTGAAGACACTGTTATTTAGTTCAATGCAGTTCTTGCACCTAGACTGAGTAGTTGTATTAATAGTTTCTATGATAAATTGTATTGGATGTGTTGTTTTTAGATTCACACTATATGTCTAAAACTTTTATACTAGCACATTCAGATTAGAATATCAGTGTAAAATATAAAAATCGATAGGTATTATTACGCCACTAGACTGTGTAGACTGGAAAGATGTTACTAGAATTGTACGAGAAGGGCCGGGAATGTTCTGTAATGTGCTAGACCGCGTGAATGGATGTATAAATAAGACGCACGGTAGGCCGAGAGTCAGTCTTAAGTTGAAAGTCAACGAGTAAAGTAGAAATAAAGAAGATACTTATAAGTGTTTAATTGTGATTACAGTTAAGATAGTCATTAATCTATTGTTATTATTAAGTCAATAAAGTAGTGTGTAAGTGTTGGACTTTCAATCAACGAATCTACAAGTAGAGGTGTTTGTGGGAATAGCAAAAACGTTACAGTATTTATTATTATTATCATGTTAGGTTTGAAACGATGCCTTTGTAATACCCAATAATTATTTTTTCTAGAAATGCCTTCTTAAAATGGAAAAAAAAATCAAGTTCGTATTATAATATTTTAACTACTATTCAAGGTTATACGAGTAGAAATAAGTAGCATAACTTTTAAATATATTTTTCAGTTATTACCCATACTGTTAGGTTTAATGTGACATTAAAGAAATGAAGAAAAAAATATATTTAAAATTTCAAACGAAACATGATGAGACATGACATCACTTCTTTGTTAAAAGAAATATGTCACTTCTCTGATAGGCTCTCCACCAATTAAAGCAGCCATTGATGAAACAATGAGAAAATTTCGTTTGAAGGGAGCCCATGAGCTTCTCAGTCGGAGTTTATTAATTTAATCAAAAATGGTATAATAAAAATAAAAGGATAATAAAAATAATAGGATAATAGAATATAAAAGGGGAAATCAAGATATTACAAACTTTTTTTTCATAAATTGAACAATTTAGAAAAAAACCGTAAGAAATTTTTATTTTCTACTGATGTATATAAACATTTTTCTTTGCAATAAACTGATATAGACGAAAGGTGCTCACTACTGAGACTACACCTTCAATTATTCTAAATTTGTTGGAGTTCTGATGATTAATCACCGTAAGATAGTACAGTCTTAAAATCTATGACTTCTAATTTTAGGACTCTAGCAGTTGCTTTAAGCATGATGTTTGCAAGAATTGGTGCAATGTGTGGAAACTTACTATTTCCTACACTTCTGCGTTTGGGCTGTGAACCTCCATTCTTTTATGTGGGTGCTTTAATAATAGGTAAGAAATAACATAATTTAAATAATACACATTTTTATAGAGTTAAACAGACTACAAAAAATTTTAATTTTGATTTAAGAAAATTTTGGTTTGATGACATATAGTGATTATTTTTAAAAGTAAAGAGAATCGAGATTACATCAGCAATTCTTTTATGGTAATACTAATAATACATTTATTCTTGTTTGCAATCCCCTAAAATGTCTCAACCAGGTTTGAACAGGAATCGTTATAAGATTCTCAATTTTTGACAAAAATCAACGAAGGTTAGGTCTCAATTCAAGACATTTGATCATGTATAAGGTTGGATATTTTTATTCTTTAGTTAAAAAGCCAAATCCGATCAAATCGAGCTAACAAGAAAATTATGACTAGTCTCTTGAACGACATTACGGTGTTCTAAATAGATATACCTACATAAGTTTTTAATAGAAAATAACGGTCATAAATTTTTGGTTTCAAAAAAATAGATCCCAACAAATTAAAATTCTGTTGGCTCTGTAACATGAAAACATATTCAATTTGGAGTTAAAATGAAGATTTTATGAATGTAAAACTTTCTTTGTCTAAAAAACTGTTTTTATGAAATTATTAAGGTCTTCAATACTGCAGATTTTCCCATGTAAAAATATTTCTAATATTATACAGTGTGTCCCCGAATTGACTTTGATATAGGTGGAATATACAAAAAAAAATTAGTACGGCTTTCATTTTCTGCAGTTTCGGCCTGCTTCACCTAAAATGAATTTTCACCAAATTACAGTTCAAAAGGGATTTTAGTCGCCGAGTTAGTCTCAGAAGAAAATAAATCGTTCTAGGTAAAATAGTCTTTACGTTGATTTTATGAAAAAAATTCTACTTGAATAAAATGTTTTGATTTGAAAATTAGAGTTATATGCCAACTTTCATTGCATTTGAACAAAGAAAAAATACTAAAAAATTAAAGTGAATAGCTTTTTATTTTTTAACACAATTAACAATTTCAACTAATTCAACTAAAACGCTATTCAAATAGTACCTAAACTACTACATAATTCCACTCTTCTTCTAAATTCATTGTAAGTTCTTCTTATTTCTTCAGGAGGCACATCAGTAATTTTGTATCTTAATCTTTCCAAATCATTGCCAAAGTTGTCTTTATAAACTTGTTGTTTCAGTTTGCACCAAAAGTAAAAATTCATAATTGTTAAATATGGACTTCTTGGTGGGTATGGTTGTGACCTAAATCTACAAATCCATTTTCCCCAAATGTATTGTCAAATAATTCCTTATTAAAAGAGTTGAGTGTGGGCTGCAACCGTCTTGCTGATAATAAATTTTTTTGTCTCGTAGCCCAATTCATTCAAGGTAATTTTGTAAATAATTTTGCGATATCTCCAAATACACATATTGATTTAAATTTCCATCCAAAAAATATGGTCCAATTTTCCCATCGTATGAAATGGCACACCAAACATTCACTTTTTTAAACACTGCCTTCTACAGTTTATTCTAAAATTTGGATTTTCATCTGACCAGTACCTACAATTTTGTGAAGAAACAACTCCGTTAGTGGCAAATGTCGCTTCGTCCGAAAAAATAATGTTTTCAAAATTTCTTTTCATGAGACACTTCTCTCCATTTCCTTCGTCGTTTGGTTCCAAAGTGTGACGAAATTTAGGTTTGTATGGAATTACTTTATTCATCTTAAATATTCTTTGCAAATGTGATTTGCTCACGCCAAGTTCGGGCATTAGAACGTCTTAATGAGATTTTGCCGTTTGCTCTGTCGTCGCCTAAAGCCAAAATTATTGCCGCATCGTCTTCGTCCAGTATTTTCTTCTCTTTCTTTCGATTTTCAATGGTCCCAGTCCTTGAAAATTTGGTCGCAATACTTTTAACGGTAACGTCGCTTACTGAAACCCCTGGAAACTTTTGTTCGAACTATCTAACCACCGCTTTGCAGCTAATTTGCCCCAACCCATTGCATTGTACAATAAATATTTTTTACTTGAGGGTAGGAATTTTAATTGATTTGACTTTTTATGCCAACTAATAATGTCAAATCTTTGACAATTTATAGCCAGTTTACAGTTTTTAATGCAAATAACACTTGTGTTAAAAAAATAAAAAGCTATTCACTTTAATTTGTAGTATTATTTTTTTGTTCAAATGTAATGAAAGCTTAAAATGAACGTAGAGATCATTTTACCTATAACGATTTATTTTCTTCTTAGATGTACTCGGCAACTTAGATCCCTTTTGAACTGTAATTTGGTGAAATTTCATGTTAGGTCAAGCAGGCGAGACTGCAGAAAATGAAAGCCGTACTAAAATTATTTTGGTATATTACACCTATCTCAAAGTCAATCCGGGGACACACTGTATACATACTGAAGTAATATCATGTTTGATATAAATAGTCCATGCATTTTTTGTGTTTAAAGATCTTATTAAAAAAACTGTTTCTAATTATCTTTGTCCTGAAGTGGGTTGGAACCTTTGATGTGAAGATAACACTGACATAATTTTCCACAAAACACCAAAACAACATATACTGCACTAGACGAGCGTTTCGCCAACCATGTTGGCATCAACTGGAGATGATTAAAGCTAATCTTATGCCAACAATACCCTATTTATACCTAAACTATTGTCGTGGTTCGGTGAGCCGTGACCCACAAAGCAACAGAGCAGGCTATTTAAGATTGGCCCTCTGTCACTATTTAAACTATTTTTACACTTTCTAATTTCCAAGCGGTCAAATGCATCCAACTGTCTAGTATTTGTTGCATTGCTAATATATATTTTATGATTCTTATACACATGTTGGGCAAAATTAGACTTATCTGTTCTGCCATATTTGAGATGAGCCATATGCTCCTTGAATCTAGTTTTAATTGCTCGTCTAGTTTGTCTTATATACTTTTCATTACAGTCCTTTCAGCTACTTTTATAAATACCCGACTTTTTGTTTGTTTCGATATCATCATTTGGATTGTCTCAAAGTTATTGTAGTTTATTTCGCGATGAAAAAACCACTGTCATACCTATAACTTTAAAAATCTTACCAATACCACGGGTGAATCGAGAATCAAATGGAATTGAAATAAGTTTCGGATTTTCTTTCATTTTGAAAGGTCGAGGAATTTCGAAGTCTCTTTAAAATTTACATTTCCTAATTATTTTATCAATTAAACTTACAGAATAATACTGGCAGCTATATTCTTAAACATTGCCCTTTGTTTTTCAAACCTCTTATCGAGGGGAATGATCAATTGGCGATGAACTAGAAAATTAAAACTCTTCATTTTGTGTTGATCATAATTGTGAGAGTCCTTAGGGATATATCTTAGAGCCCTAGTATCTTTTCTGTATGTCAAATTCTAACTACTTGACAATATTTTTTTATAAAATATGAATACAATTGTGTATATAAAAATATTCTAACAACCAAAATTTGTTTTCAGTTAGTTCATTATTTTGCCTCTTTTTTGCCAAACACTGACAGTAAAGCTTTAAAATGAGGAAACAAGAAGAATGTCTAAAATAAGTGTATATGTTCATAATTTATTGTTTGATACATGTTATTAGGTTAGGTCTTAATAAATATTTCTAAAATTCTGTGTTTTATTTCTCATTAATTACTTTAGATGTGATTTAAAAACGAAAAACTGCATTAAAACTATAATAAATATAGTTTAAAAAAACTAAAAAACACGCTTTTAAAGCACATCAAACTAAAAAGTGAAAAATAATTATTAATATAAACGGAAAACAATAATGAACGAAAAATACTAGTATTATTGTGAAAAAAGCGTGGGTTGCTCGATATACGAAAAATATAGCACAAAGCGCCCCACGCTTTTTTTCACAATAATACTAGTATTTTTCGTTCATTATTGTTTTCAGTTTATATTAATAATTATTTTTCACTTTTTAGTTTGATGTGCTTTAAAAGCGTGTTTTTTAGTTTTTTTAAACTATATTTATTTTTCAGTTCTTAGTTTGATGTGCTATGAAAGCGTGTTTTGTAGTTTTTTTAAACTATATTTATATTGCTTATTGATGCTGATATTATAACATATTACGATCCAACAGATATTTCTGAAAAAAATATATATTTTTTTTCAGCCATGGGATTTGAACTCACGCCCGAGGAGTCCGTTGTTTCGCGTCGACTAAGACTTGCCCGCTCGGCCAAACGATCGAACTGAGAATCACGGAATATACTTACAATATTAAGCCTCTTGCTCTCACGCAGAGGATACGTGAGGAAGGGACTGGCGATCTTGATCAGGATAATGATATAAACTTATCAAATTATTGTATTGTTACTTCGGTTCTTCGTAAGTGTACAAAGTTTCAATTAAATCTGTCCGTTTAAAGTGGGTCAAAATCGAGTCCAAAGAGTCGGTTACAAACAAACAAACATACAAGTGAAGCTAATAAAATAATAAAATAAAAAAGCGTGTTAAAAATATTGACTTATTTATATAATGTTACAGTTTTTCATTAAGGTATATTTTAATATTTATGCAATAGTTACGATAAGGATACTTACAATTATTATGCATGTAGGTATGTATATAAAATTTATTTCAAACTTATTTGCAACATAAAAAATGTCGGCTTCTTTGATCTCTTTATCAACTGTCAAAGAACCCGACGTTTTTCATGTTGCAAATAAGTTCGAAATAAACTTTACATACAAACGCATTGTTTGAGTCAGAAGTTGTCCATTTTAAGGTATAATTACAAGCAGATCGAACTATGGACCATAATATTGCGCTTGGATCGTTGTGGCAAAACCAGCGGCATATGGTTTTATTTATATCTAATCAATTTCTTATTATTGACCGTTATAATTTGTGTCAAAAGCCTTTCAAATATTCGTAACATATATATCGCCCGCCATTATTTCTATCAGATTAGTTGCTGGCAATGTGCGACTATGTTGCACTATGTTGAATGCATATAAAATCTGCAAACATCTTGGCAAATTTTGGTTATAGTGAATATTTCCACACGTGTGCAAGGGTAAAACACTTCATATATTAAATATACAGGGTGGGCCGTTAAAACAAAACAGTGGAATTTCAGGTAGTTCAGATTTTTTAAAAGACACGTCAACTTTATTTTCGAGTGGAAAATCTTTTGCAATAAAACTCACAACTCGCGCTGTGACCACAAGTGCTAAAATTTTAAATAATATGATAGGACAAATAATACATCATTGAACAGTCTTCCTCTCCTGAATACCACAAAATACAAACATTTTCAAATTATTTCCTTCAAACTGATCACTACAAGAGTTTTATTTGAAATCAGTCCTTACATTTTGAGACATTTGTGGAGTTACTTGACAGCATTCTTCAACAATACGACATCGCAGCTCTTTCAGAGATTCCAGTTCCGTTGAATAGATTGTGCTCTTCAATCTGGAGATGGAGATGGACGAGATCTTCTAGTAACTCCAAATATATTTCACATGTCAGATTATCATCAAGAAAAATGGGTCCAACCAGATGGTCTCCAAAAGTACCAGCCCAGACATTTAATTAATGAGGTTTTGGGTGTGGACTTCGTGGAAGACTCTTGATTAGAATCCGATCAATAGTAACAGTTATGCCGATTTATAGTTGAATTTGACAAAACGGTATATTCATCAGAAAAACAGTTGTTAAAAAGAAAATTTCTATCAGCAGTTATTCGTGCAGACACAACTTCGCAAAACTCCTGTCGCCGATCAAAATCATACTCATTAAATTCGTGTACTAGTTTTATAAAAATGAAATTTATACTGTTTTATATTTCGGCGAATAGTTGTTCTATCGATGCGCGATGTTCGTAACAGTAGCCAATTTCCTCGTGCTCAAAGTTGGGTCTATGGCAACTTGTTCCAAAAATGCATTCCTTACCGGGTCCGTTTCTTGTTAGCCTCTGATCCAGTTTCTCGGAATTTTTCCACTAACACCAAAACGTATTAAACTATTAAAACAATTACTTTATTTAGGACCAAAGTGACATTGAATTAAATAATAGTAATAATAGTATTACTAATTCCAAAAAACGTTATATACATATATATATATATATACATATATATATATATATATATATATATATATATATATATATATATATATATATATATATATATATATATATATATATTAAATACATATGTATATAAGAAATATTTGAAAAAGAAGAAAAAAGAATTGTTATTGGTGAGTCAATCTGTCATCTGTCATTTTGCTCCTAAATGAAGTAGTTGTTTTAATAGTTTCTGCGATAAAATGTATTTGATGTGTCGTAAAGTAGGTAAAGTAAAGCAATTTATGTACAAGAATTAACTAGTAAACAGTAAAGGTCGTACAAGATAAATAAAATCAAGAATGAGATTTCGAAATTTTAGAAAATATTAATAAAATTTCAAAATATTGTGATACAAAATTTATAGATGCAAAGCTAGTATAATGAATTAAACCAATGTTAGCAACTACACATGGAGAGCTTGAAGAAGCCGTGTCAGCGGAATGAGAATTAGCGATTTGCCTGCCTGGGTGCAGATGCAGAGGAACACTTCATCGCGCTGGCCTGGCAAATGCAGTCGTCAAATTAATTATAATTTTTTTAAAGTTATTTTTTATTATCATTATGAATTTGATTAATCATAATTTTATTGATTGATGTAAGCTTAATATCAAATCATTAAATCTTATAACGTGGTTAAAATGAATTTTAATTTTTTTGGTGTGACGTAAACAAAATAATAAATAACCCTTGACTACACACCCTTTTTTCTAACACTAAAATAATATGTTGGCACAAAATATATTAGCTAATGTTAAATTATTCTTTGGCCCTGGGAATAGATTACTTGAGAGCAGTAATCTTAAAAGTTAATGCAACCCTTAATCATAAGTTTTGTGAAAACTTTTAATATCATTGAAAAGTTGAAAAAAAATATGTTTTTCTACACCCTACATAGAAAATACTATTTTGCTCCCTCATTTCAGGGAGCAAAGTAGTACTTTTCCTCCCTCGGGAGGAAAATACTTTGCTTCCCTAGGGAGGAAAATACTTTGGCTTCAAATAGCTGTAATAGTAGTGTATAGACTTCTTTTATTGATACACAAACTTCCTGAAAATGAATGCTTTTCTTTGAAACAGATTTTTTATTGCTTATTTTTTATTTATAAAAATTGAAAACAGTTTAAATCGAGGTTTAAATTAACATCGGTAACTAAATATCTTTTTCTTATTTGCCTAGTCTCCATCCAACAATTAAATAGCTGGTACTCTTTCATATTTTTTTCACGAGACTTTAACGGTAATAGATTTAACGAAACCACGTTTGCTTCTTCCAGAATATCTTGAGGAACTTCATCTTCACATTCGGAATATATTATTATAAACTTTTTGGAAGTTTGTTTATTTTGGAAAACAAGAAGCAATCTTAGCAACGTTCCATGTACTTTGATTTTTAACAATATTTACTTATCTAAATACCTATTATGACATTTTGACATATTTGGTTTTTTGATTGTCATGCATAAGAAAATATAATAAAATGTATGTAAAACACTGTAAATGGTCGTAGAAAAAATCATACGCATTACACAGGAGCAAAGTGCCATTTCCTCCCTTGGATATTGATGCCCGACGCGAAGCGGGAGGAAATTATGCACTTTTCTCCCCTTGTCATACAAATAGCTATTAAGTTAGCCCTAAAAGTACTTCGAGGAAACCAAACTAGACCAATAATTATTTTCTTATTAATGGCACACCAAGCGCCTACTTGTTGCGGATGGATAAAGAAGAGCTTGAACATAAATTTTCCGGTTTTTCAGCATTCCAAATTCTTATATTCTTGTAACATAACTACTGAGATGAAATCAGGCTTCGTCGGAGAAGATTTTGTCAAAACCCTTGGTCCACCTATAGTATTTCTATAGGAAAATGGGCGTATAGGAAATTTATCTTCAGAGATTCATTGTAGGGTGGTAGAGGACAATTTTTGCTCATATTATCCTGATCAAATCAGTTTTTTTTCAAAGTGAATTCCAATATACAGGGCGAGTCAATAGTGTGTTCTCCTTCGTAAACCTTTCAACCGTTAGTGATACAATAATTTATTAAATACAAAAGTTTTTTGATAAAATTGTATTAATTTTTAGTATGATTGTGAGCTTAAAGAGAAAACCTTAATTATCTCCAAAAATACAACAGTTAGGTATAGGTAGTACAAAAAAAAGAAAGCAATTTGAAGGAGGAATCCAACCACGTAAAAAATACAGGGTATTCCGTTAAAAAAACAGAGTTTTTCCCATTTAAAATTCGCATTAATTGACATGTCGTTATGGACACCCTGTAAAATAGAATAATGTAAAAAAGGTACTAATACTTAGCGTGTAGTATGAACTAAGAATAGCATAATATTTGCTTACTCAGCTTGTTTTCATAGGTAAATAAAAATTATTAAACGGACCCTTATAAATACTTAAATTTCCAGAAAATGTTAAATAACTTGGCAACGTTGCATGCAAATTCAAAAAACAAAATATCACTGTATAACACTCTTTTCATTTAATAAAATGGTGACAAAATATACAGGGTGTTCCATTTAAAAAAAGTATTTTTTTGTGTGTAACAGAAAATTTAAACACCCTGTAGATTTTACAATAATTTTAAATGATAGATCTAATCGACCCAAAAACCTCTTGTATTTAATAAATTGTTGTATTACTAACGGTTCAAAGATTATCGAAAGAGAACACCGTATTGACTCACCCTGTATAATACGTCTGTTACTAGCTCTACCTCAGAAACTATGATTTATCTTGTAAACTGTTGGATTTAGGATAAAGTTTATTAAAAAAAACGATGGATGGGCACATTGTCGTAGTCACTTCAGATAAGGACAAATTTAGGACAAATTGAGAACAAATCTTGCTCCAAAATATGTTGAAAATCCCATTTACACAACTTCTTGCATGATTATGTAACATTTAATAACTCCACGCAATGTTTAAAATATATTTCTATTAGAAGAGGAAAATAACTGATAATTTCTTTTTAAATAAATTAACAATCTCTGTTCACAACAATATTAAATAAAGTAAATAATTCCTCAAGGCTTTGATAACCATTTTGACATTATGTTTTACATGGATTTAATTTCAAAAAACATTTTTAGTAGTTACTTGACTCACTTAAAATGTGCTATATTCACTATTTTAAAGTATAATATTTGAATAAACATGCCGGATAATACCGTATTTGTGTTAACTGAAACTGAACCAGAGTCTAAAAGAGATTTTCAAAATAATAGAGGTAAGTTAATTTATAATCTCATATTTTCGAGAATACTTGTTTAGAACTTCGAGAAACAGGTCATTTAAAGTAAAAACTAAATAATACCCTGACCCTGATGTTAGAGTATGCTAGACTTGTGATTATCGCAAGTAATATAAGTAGTGTATTAATAAATGATTATCAACAAGAAAATCGTTCGATTATGAGCAATAAAATATGTTGCTTGGAAATCACACAAGCTCTTTAGCGCGAGTATGGTTTCCTAAAAGCAATATTATTACTTTGTTTCGAAAAAGAGAATGAAATTACCATAGTCCTTAATTAAACAAGTCGTATTTGTTAAGATGCTACTGGTATACAAATTTTAATCATAAAATAATCATAAAATAAACTTTTTTGAAGTTATTTTTTAATGCTAATTTCAAATCTGCTAATACTTTTTCCTAGCACGTAATGTTTGTGATATAATAAACTTGACATATTTTATACATTTCTTAGATATTTTTAGGATTAACAAATACCAAAACTTTTTAACAACATTGTATATTCTCTATATAAATTTAAGTACCTAAAATTAATGAAAAAGCATTTTTTACTAAAATTAAACATCGCTTAAAAAACTTATATAATTAATAGTTACTAAAGTAGTAATGGACATGGTAGCCGAGTGGGTAAGCGCTTATAGCTGTTTACTCGGTACCGAATATCGATGGTTCGAATCCATCCCGGAGCAACAAATTTTATTTGTAATTTGCTTCGGATTATGATGAGAGTGAACTGTCGAAGCCCTAGATGTGGTTCGGACTCCACAATAAACTGTAGGGCCTCGTCTCTCTTTACTCAACACAGAATCCTAGGATTTTCTGGGAGTTACTTCGGTGACTTGAGAGGCGGTTAAGAAAACAAGAAAACAAATAAGGTCGGCAGAAAGAAGAAAACCAAAATATCAAATAGTCGCCGTTTTTTGTATTTTGACACATCCTCAGGACTCTGAAGACTACATAAAAAAACTGTACATTATTACGAAACATCTTAAAATAACCACAAATATTTTTATAGCAATTACATATATACTTATACTACAAGCATTATGTACATATATACATATGCACATATATACACATATGACTACATAGTCACACACCTAATGTACTTTTATACGTACAAAGTGAGTATAACAAGGAACAATAATAATGTAATATAATAATATCTAAACGGTAACTAAAACATGTAATAAAAGACAAAAGATATTAAAAACAATAATGTAAAAACAGGTACTCACATTTAATTTAGGTTTTCCTTGTAAAAATACATCACAAAGAATACTTAATTTAAATGTGAGTACCTGATTTTTACATTACTGCCTTTAATAATTTTTGTCTATTTTATTACATGTTTTAGTTACCGTTTAAATATTATTATATTACACTATTATTGTTCCTTGTTATACTCACTTTGTGCGTATAAAAGTACATTAAGTGTGTGACTATGTGGTCATATGTTTATATATGTGCATATGTATATATGTGCATAATGCATGTATAAGTGTATATGTAATTGTTATAAAAATGTTTGTGGTTATTTTAAGATGTTTCGTAATATTGTACAATTTTTTTATGTTGTCTTCAGATTCCTGAGGATGTGTCAAAATACACGAAACGTCGACTAATTGACTAATTGAAACTTTGGTTTTCTTCTTTATATATATATATATATATATATATATATATATATATATATATATATATATATATATATATATATATATATATATATATATATATATATATATATATATATATATATATATATATATATATATACCGGTGAGTCACGAATTGCGCTCGCCCCGATATCTCCTAAAATATTTGGAATAGAAAATTAAAATTTCGAGGGCTTATTATACGACTAAAATGCCATCTTTTCAATAAAAAATTAAGTTTGGTGCACATCCGGTTTGACCGGAAATGCCCACAACTTTCGATTTTTAAATGAAACACCCTATATATTTTTACATTTTTGGAATCTAGAGGAAATTTTGAATACAATACATCCATTTTGGTCACTTTTTGATAAACATTAAAAATTTTATTAAAAATTCTATTTCTGAATCCAGAGTGCTGTGGTGCCCAAAATATATTTTAGTTTGTGTGCTACGTTACTATAAAAATAAAAAGAGCAATATGATTGCATTACTTAATTGTCTAGTGGCGTTTAAAATTTTTAAATGTAATTTTTACCCACTAACTCAGTTTTTTTAAATGGGAAGTTAATCGTCCACCAACATTTTTAAATACCCCATTTTTATACGAATCTAATGATACCAAAATTTTGAAAATCCGCTCAGAAATATTTGAGATTTCAGCCAAAATACAATGCAACCAAGCTTTTAGAAACATGCGGCTAATAGATTAGTGGGCATTGGAAACTAAAATGACACATTTCTGTTTAAAATCTGGTCACCTAATAACATTGAAAAAATCATAGTAGCCATTGAATGTAATAAAACAATATCAGCTGTCAGACAGATAAAAAATAAAGCGTTGCGGAAATCTCTTTTGAGTAAAAATTAAAGAAAATGAATAATTTTAGTAGAAGTGAAAAGGTCGATATGTTACTGATATATGGAGAGTGTCACAAAAATGCAACTGCAGCTGCAGGACTGTATCAGCAACGATATCCCAACAGACGTCCTCCAAGCAGACACTTGTTTGCCAGAGTGGAACAAAAATTAAGAAACGAACCCGATCAACAAGATGACCATCAAACATTTATTGTAAGTGAGGACAAAGAAATTGATGTATTAGGATTTGTGATGGTACACCCAACAACATCAACAAGGGAATTGTCAACGGAATGCGACATTAGTCAGTCTTCGGTTTGCAGAATTTTAAAGAAACATAAGTTTCGGTCTTATAAATACCAAATACACCAACATCTTTATGGAGATGATAAAGACAGGAGGCTAGTATATTGCAACTGGTTCTTAAATGCAGTACAACAAAACCCAGGTTTTCCTTTTCATATTTTATATTCAGATGAAAGTAGATTTACGAACCAAGGTATGTTTAACAGAAACAATACTAGGTACTGGGCTCAAGAAAATCCGAGGTTGGTAGGGCGGGGGAATATTCAGGAAAGATTTGGGTTTAACTGTTGGCTTGGAGTACTTGGAGTTCGAATAATTGGACCCATATTTTTTGATGGAACACTTACTGGCGAACGATATTTAATCTTTTTACAAAACCAGACAGCAGAATTTCTTGACTTACTTCCTCTTGCCTATTTACAAAATCTGTTTTTCCAACAAGATGGTGCTCCCCAACATAATTCCAGAAGAGTGATGGAATATTTAAACAACTTGTATGGTGAACGCCTTATCGCAAATCAAGGTCATATCAGGTGGCCTCCTCGGTCACCTGACTTAACACCCCTCGACTATTAGGTATGGGGCACTCTCAAAAATAAAGTTTATAAAACTTCTTCAAATACCCATGAAGAGCTGCAAAATAAAGTTGTACGGGCTCTTAATGAAATAACGCCGGCTGAATTGCGTAGAGCCATTCAAGCAACTGTACGCAGAGCCGAATTGTGTATAGAAAAAAATGGTGGACATTTTGAACAATATCTATAATGTCGATTTATGGTTTAATTATATTAATTATTTTAATATGGATACCTACTGTTACCTAGTTTAAGTTTAATTGTTCAAACGGAATTGATTTTCATTTATCAATAGGCCCGATATTTATGTTCATTTAAATAAAACTCTGAAAACCGTACTCATGTCGCATTCTGTTGCTAATTTCCTTGTGGATGTAATTGTGTTTACCTCCACATACCTATGCTAAACTTACTTGTAACGTTCTTTGCGCTCACAATTATTAAATGTTTAATAGCTCAAGATTGCCTATAACTACACGAGTCTGTCTGGCAGCTGATATTGTTTTAGTACATTCAATGGCTACTATGATTTTTCCAATGTTATTAGGTTACCAGATTTTAAACAGAAATGTGTCATTTTAGTTTCCAAAGCCCACTAATCTATTAGCCGCATGTTTCTAAAAGCTTGGTTGCATTGTATTTTGGCTGAAATCTCAAATATTTTTGAGCGGATTTTCAAAATTTTGGTATCATTAGATTCGTATGAAAATGGGGTATTTAAAAATGTTGGTGGACGATTAACTTCCCATTTAAAAAAACCGAGTTAGTGGGTAAAAATCACATTTAAAAAATTTTAAACGCCTCTAGACAATTAAGTAATGCAATCATATTGCTCTTTTTTATTTTTATAGTAATGTAGCACACAAACTAAAATATATTTTGGGCACCACAGCACTCTGGATTCAGAAATAGATTTTTTAATAAAATTTTTAATGTTTATCAAAAAGTGACCAAAATGGATGTATTGTATTCAAAATTTCCTCTAGATTCCAAAAATGTAAAATATATAGGGTGTTTCATTTAAAAATCGAAAGTTGTGGGCATTTTCGGTCAAACCGGATGTGCACCAAACTTGATTTTTTATTGAAAAGATGGCATTTTAGTCGTATAATAAGCCCTCGAAATTTCAATTTTCTATTCCAAATATTTTAGGAGATATCGGGGCAAGCGCAATTCGTGACTCACCCGGTATATATATATATATATATATATATATATATATATATATATATATATATATATATATATATATATATATATATGATATATATATATATATATACAGGGTGCGCCACTTAAAACTCCCCAGACTCGTAACGTTCTTATTTTTTAAAAGACGACCATGTTGGACACATCAAATTGTAGATATTTTTAAAGCCCTTCAACATACATGCACGGAGATTTAAAAAAAAATTTTAAAATTGTTACGAAAAGAAAATTAATTTCCTTGAATATTTTTTTACCTCACCCTATACATAAACCATGTTAATGTTTTCTTATAAAGGTTTTAATTAGCTTCAATTTATGTTATTATGTCATATTCGAAATCCTTTTTTGGTTTGAGAGCAAAAAGTAAAAAAAACAATCTTTTCCATTCCAAACTGATTTTATTTTAAATAGATTTGAAAAGAATGTAAATAATAATTGTATACTTTATTTATAAAAGACATATCATAACAAAACAGCAACAAGAGACAAAAAAATATTTTTTAAAACAAGCTTTTATTAAAATGTACCAAAAAAGGAAACTGCATTTCAAATATTGTTCAAAATTTTGACCAATAACGTGAACACAGTAACGCTTTATCTTTATTAATTCACCATTAACTGTACGCAATAGAGTATGATGTCGAATTGAATTACATCCATTCCTTATTCTATTTTTCAAATCTTCTGCATTAAGAGGTTGGGTTTCATACACTAATGTCTTAAGGTAACCTCACAAAAAGAAATCTAGCGGATTCAAATCTGGAGATCTAGCTGGCCATCGCAATGGTCCAGAATTACCTATCCACTGATTTCCAAATATCGTGTATAAATGATCAGAAACGATATTGGCGTTATGTGGAGGAGCACCCACTTGATGGAACCAGATATTTCTTCTATCTTGCCGGCGAACTTCTTCTAGATAAGTAGGCAAGTAATTTCGTAAAAAATCGAAATACATTACGCTGTTTAAGGTAGTTTCAAAAAAATGTGGCCCTATTAATCTACCTCCAAGGATACCTATCCACACGTTAACTTTATATTTTACCTGACAATTTCTTTGCCGCATCCATCGAGGATTTCTGTGACTCCAATAGTGCATGTTGTGTCTATTGACACTGCCGCTTTCATTAAATGTCGCTTCGTCGCTCCAAAGAATGTTATAAAGTAAATTTCTATTTACTTCCTTCAGCTATAAAATTCAGTCGACGTTGATAATCACATTCCCGAAGTTGTACTAGAATCATTTTATAATCGTGATATCGTTTATCTTTGAAGAATCTTCTAACTGTAGTGGAAGAAATATGTGTCTTAGTACTGATTGCTCTTGTTGAGGTATGCGTATTCTCAATTACTGCAGTGATAACTTCATTTACATTATTTTTATTTCTTACATGTCTTCTTTTATTTCTCTTAGGTTTAGTAAAAGTACATACAGTTTAAGATAATTAACTAATAATATAATTGTTTTTCGGTCGGGGCATCGTCTACCTGAAACCTTTAGGAATACACCTTTACACGCCTTTCTAGCATTACGCTTAACCTTCACCATAAATCAACAAAAACTCTGTTCTTTCTATAGTTGTAAACAGAACCATGACGATTAGTTGCTCGTGTGATGGGCGAATTAATATTTAACTGCAAACAAATTGACACAATTCTGGTTTTGTTTGAATATGTATCAAATCTTCCGTGGCTAACTTAAAAAATGTAAATGAATATTAATACTAACAAAGATGGTTGATTTATTAAATCTAAGAAATAGTACTGACCTCCTCAAAAGTGAGGAAATTTATGCAAATATGTCAGAAAAAAGTATTGTTTATATGTGTTTTATAAATAAAGCATAGAAGTATTC
>JANEYF010005401.1:0-21620 GCA_029963845.1 Rhamnusium bicolor | reverse complement strand
ACGAAAAACTAAATAATCAAAAAGAATTTTAAACCAAATATTAAAGAAAGAATTATGATGCTAGTGTAGTGGAAAAAATGCGCTGTCTAATATTACCAAATTAGTCACTGATTGAAATTAAGCGCAGTTTTAAGATATTGCAATAATTTTATTAAATTAGTATTTTCAAAAATAAATATTGATAATATAAATAAAATTCGAATTACATTTGACAAGAGTATGTTTCATCAGTCTATCACAAGTCAGTCCATATTCTCTTGTCGTTTATCGACCACGTCCTCATTGCGAGGATAAAAGATAACTAAAAGATATATAATTTATTACCTAAAAAAAATTGATAAATGTGAATTATTAATAGGTTTGTTTAAGTAGCAGTTAAAAACAGTTCCGTAGTATAAAGTAATCTTTTATGTCTGTTCTCGATAACGACAAATTGAATACAAATCTGTCTTAGAATCCGTAGAAAATTCTGTTTATATAATAATTCCTAATTTAATTCAAATTATCCCCTACCCTATACCACAAGAATAACTTGTTGTAAATTGTTAGTTATTCTTGTGCCTATAGGTAGGAATAATGTCACTCATAATCGTTCTGATTTCGAAATACTAGAGCTGCTTTAGGTATGGACGAATTCATGGCGAACCAAAGACAAATTCAGTTTACACAATATTTTATAGGAATTTGATTATGTACAAAACAAAGTGGAGTACTTAGGAAACAGGTGTATTTAGCCGAGGCCAATGTTGTGTAGCAAGCTTAGTGCTACCTCATCAATTGAGGCAACTGATTGCATGCAATAATACCAAGTCATTCGTTTTAATAAATAAATATAGTTTAAAAAAAATTAAAAAACACGCTTTTAAAGCACATCAAACTAAAAAGTGAAAAATAATTATTAATATAAACTGAAAACAATAATGAACGAAAAATACTAGTATTATTGTGAAAAAAGCGTGGGTTGCTCGATGTACGAAAAATATGGCACAAAGCGCCCCACGCTTTTTTCACAATAATACTAGTATTTTTTCATTCATTATTGTTTTCAGTTTATATTAATAATTATTTTTCACTTTTTAGTTTGATGTGCTTTAAAAGCGTGTTTTTGTGTTTTTAAACTATATTTATTTTTCACTTTTTTAGTTTGATGTGCTATGAAAGCGTGTTTTTTAGTTGTTTTAAACTACATTTATATTGCTTATTGATGCTGATATTATAACATATTACGATCCAACAGATATTTCTGAAAAAAAAATATTTCTTTATTTCAGTCGTGGGATTTGAACTCGCGCCCGAGGAGGCTGTCGTTTCGTGGCGACTGCCAATCAATCAATCAACACAATTTATTTCAACATTAGTAATAAAACATCTACATAGGGCTCCCGCCTCCGGAGCCAACCCGACATCCATGCCACAGAGCATCATGGCAATTGACGGGTTGGGCAGAGCGAGGTCTGTGTGGATTTAAAACTATAAAATTATACACACCAACTCCTGTCAAGTATTGACTAATTTGGACTTATTCTAAACAAACGCTAAAGGAACATTTTTAGCTTAAAATAGTTAATGATAATAATAAAACTTAAAATTAGAGTATTTACAAATTTACACAAGTTTTGTTAATTGGTTCACGGGAAAATATTCAAACACAAAAACCCGCTTAAGGCAATTCTAATGTGGAACCGGCCATATCAGACTGTTTGTATATTATTATTACGGACAATTTGGAATATAGAAGTGTTCTAATATAAAAATATTATAACTTGAAAGAATGTTTGTAAGAGAAAATTTTGAGTGAAAAAACGCATAAAAAGAAAAGAAAAACAAGAATAATTTGGAATTTTGTCAATGGGTTAGGTCTAAATAGGTTGTCGAAAGATGGGCAACGTTTGATATTTATTTATTTATTTATTTATTTATAGAATCCAAACAGACTTAAGCCTAATTACAAGGATTCCTACATCTAATTACCAAATACACAATACTATTTATTTTCTCTATTCTCTTAACATAATAAAATTAGAGGGTAACACTACTATACATATATCCTAATATTGAAGTTCAGTAAAATAATTTATGATATTTTGTTTAAATTGCTTTAAGGGTGTGGAGCAAAAATCTAAACTGATGATACCATTGACCTCATTGGCCAATCTAAGCATGGCCAAGAGAGGAGCACGTAAGGTGAGGATTGTTGCGGAAGTATTAAATAATGTGGAACTACGAGTTCGTCGTGACGGGACGTTAAATGGAATTAACCCTAATAAATTAGTGTCATTTATTAAGTTATTTATAATTTTGTACAAAAATATAATAATAATGATTTTACGCCTAGTATCTAATGCTAAGATGTCAAATTCATTTCGAAGAAATGTAGATCTAATATTTGTGTAGTCTGGGTACTGATTATATTTTTTTGTAATGAAGATGTCTTAAAAATTTATTTTGTACTTTTTCAATCATACCCAGATACAATTGGGGTTCTGTATACCAAATAACACATGCATATTCTAATTTCGACCTCACAAATGCATAGAACAGAGTTTTTTAACAATTTAATATTTTTGAAAGAAGCTGTTTGTCTTATTATAAATCCCAGCAATCTATTAGCAGCTGCTACTGTATTTGCAATATGTTGTCTAAAAGACAATTGATCATTGTATGTTACACCTAGATCCTTAGTAACATTAAGTCTTGTTAAAACAGTACGATTCATATTGTAGTCAAACACAACGGAAGTTTTTTTATGAGTTACGGTCATAGTAGTACATTTTTTTTAAATTAAATGACAGTTTATAGCGACAGCTCCAATCGTACACTCTATTTACGTCATCTTGAAGAGATTTACAGTCTTGGGCATCTTTGATTATTTTGTAAATTTTTAGATCATCAGCAAAGAGTAAACATTTTGAATTTTGAATTTGTAATGGTAAATCATTTATAAATATTAAAAATAGTAATGGCCCTAAGTTTGACCCTTGAGGTACTCCAGAATATATACAGTATTTTTGTAGATAATCTCCCATTGTGTTTGACCACAAAACTTCTATTCTGCAGATAGCTTTTGAAGAGTGCCAAAGTAGCATCCGCTATTCCTGAATTAAACAATTTCTGCAATAAAACATCATGATTGACTTTGTCAAATGCATTTTGGAAATCTGTAAAAATAACGTCTATTTGATCCTGTCTTTCTAGTGCGTGATTTGCATCATTAACAAATGTTAATAAGTTGGTATCTACCGATTTGTTAGGAACAAATCCATGCTGATATTCTGTTATAGAAAGTTTAACATGATTCCACAAATGACTGTAAATTATTTGTTCAAATAATTTGGCCGGAGCAGGCATTACGGAAATTGATCTATAATTTTCGATATCTTTTTTGTCTCCGCTTTTATGAATCGGTGTACATATAGCAGATTTCCAAAAATCAGGGAATGTATGAGTTCTTATTGCAGTATTGTATATATATAATAGCGGTAGTTTTAGCCATTCTTGGCACCCTTTAATTATATACGGCGGAATTCCATCACTACCTGGTGATTTCTTTGGTTTCAATTTTTTGACAGCTGTAATATAATCTATTTCACTAACTTCGTTAAAAAACAATGGGTTGTTATTGCTATTGGGACAATTCAGAGACGAATCATTTTTAATGTTGTTAATATCCAGTGAAGGCTTTTCCGATTCATATATAGAGAAAAAATATTTAGCAAAGTTTTCTGACGTTTCTGATACATTTATAGGTATATTGTTTATATGGTATTCACCTACATTCTCTGTGTTGCATTTTTTCTTTTTTTTTACATATGACCAAAACAAATTCGGGTTTAAGCCTATATCATTTTCAACATCATTTATATAATTTTTATTGGCTATTCTAATGAGAGATTTTAGTTTTCCTTCTAATATCCTTAAATTTTAAATTGTTTGTTTCAGAAGTTCTTCTACTTTTTTTTAATTTGTTTTTTTCTTTTAATAATAGTTTTATTTCTTGTGTGAACCAAGGAGGAAATTTAGTTATATTGCCTAATTTTATTTTACTTTTAGGGATGCAGATTTCAAAAATGTCCAGTAGTATTTTATAAAAAGATTCAACAGCTTCGTTCACATTATTTTTATTTAACACTTCTTCCCAATTATCATCTCTAACCATTTCCGCTAATAGTAAAAAATTTGCTTTTTTGAAGTTAAACTGAATTTTTGATTCAATGCAATCATTTAGCTGGGTATTATTTCGATTAAAAATTATTTCTATTTCTAAAGCCGGATGGTAGGTATCTTCTGGGACAATAGGAATATTTTCTTTGGTAACTTTACAACACATTGGATTTATTTCTGAACTTATTACTAGGTCCAATGTCTTACCTTGCAAATTTTTTATATTGTTATATAGATTAAATGAATTAAAATTTAGAAAATCATATAACAGTGACGCTTTAGTACTTATATTTAAAAAATCTGTGTCTAGACCCCTTATCTCTGGTAAATTAAAATCTCCCATAATATAAACTTTATCACATTTTATATTATCTTGCATAAAATTAAATATATCCGTATAATAATTACATGTGATATTAGGCGGTACATACACTGCTATAAAACAACATTTGAGACTTCCTGTAACTTTTATATCGACTAATAAAATTTCAAATAAAGAAGCATGTTTAATAATTCTTGTGATTTTATGTTTATTACTTACCGCCAACATTACGCCCCCACCTCTACTTTTTCCTGTAACATTAAAATTTCTATCACATCTTATAAGATTATATAAATTATTATCTACTATTTCTCCATCAGTAATGTCCTCTCTCAGCCATGTCTCACACCCACCAATGACATCATAATCACAATCTGAAGTGTTAGTAAAAAATTGATTTGTTTTTGTTACCAGACCTCTAAAATTCTGAAAATACACTGAAACCGAATACATAATACAATCTGAGCTTAATCTTAAACTTAATTATGCCACTTAAGTATAATATATCTCAGCAGAGAATACCAAAAAAATAAACAGAAAAAAAAACGTTTAACTTAATGCTAGTACAAGTTTGCCGTCCTGCATTGAGAGAAAATATATATTTTTCCTTTTATAAAAACAAAGTGATCATTTACTAATTAAACAAATTTCAGTTTTCAATTCCTTCTAGGTTCTCGATGTTTTGTATTTTTCTTTTCCCATTACCATCATCGCAGAAAACAATACCATCAAGCGTCCATGCTTTATTTTTCCCATATTTTTCTATAGCTTTCTTAAGTAGAATAGAATTCATTAATGTTAGATCATCAGCAAAAAATATTCCAGAATTTTTTAGACATTTCTTATTTTCCATTATATATCGTTTATCAGTGTAATCTTTAAAATATACCAGTACTGGTGCTTTATTATCTTTCCCTTTAGTGAGAAATGTATATTCTAAGTTATTCGAGTTTAAATTTAATTTAAATTTCTTGTTTATTGTATGTAAAACATTATTAGTTAAAGTTTGATTTTTTTCTTCTTTTAATCCAAATATTCTTATACCATTTCTTTTTTTGATGTTGTTCTAATATATTTAGTTTTTCTTGTAACGTTTTATTTTCTTTAGCAATTGTACTTACAGTTTTTTCACATACTTTTTTTATACGATCCTCTATTTCACATTTAACTTGCTCTACAACAGCCACAGCTATTGTTTGAATTAAATCTTTATTTTGCGTAAGATTTTCATTGATAGTAGACACTAAAATATCCTTAATTTCTGATATTTGCTGCCTTGAGAATGGCATTTTCAAATCACTATATAACTGAATAACAATGTACCAATTAGTTGAAAGAAGTATTTGTTTTCACTTTGTTTTCACACATATAATGACAATAATTACAGGAGCGACTAAAACATGTCTACTCACTACAGTACATCACGCTTTTTTTTTTTTTTTTTTTTTTTTTATGGAAGTTTATGTTTAATTCTGAATTGGGCATTATGCTCCCTCATTTGTGTTATGCTGCGTGTTAGTGGGTTATTCGAGAGTTGAGTTTCATAAAATTTTTGGGATGTGTTTTCTATGTATTGCGCTATTGGTTCTATGTCGGTCATTTCGTGTAAATGTCGTATAGGCGTGTATCTGTCTAAAGCTGTAATGAGACGAAGAATTTTGTTTTGATGAATTTGTAATTTATGTATCGTAGTCGCAGATGCAGAGCACCATGCGGGAGCGGCATATACCAAGGCCGGCCTTATTATAATCGTATATATAAGTCGTTTGTTCGTCCTGTTGAGTCTGCTATTTTTGGCCAAAAGTGGGTATAAATTTTTTGTTAGTGCGTAAGCTTTTCGTATAGTCATTGTAATATGTTTGTTAAATGTGAGTCCTTTGTCTAAATGTACGCCGAGATATTTTACATTCGTCTTTGTTTGAATTTGGTGTCCGTTGATCGTAATTGGAGTCAGAATTTTGGTATCTTTGAATTTCTTGGTAAACACTATAGTCTCCGTCTTACCCTCATTCAGTTTGATTTTCCATTGACTATAGTACGCTGTGGCTCTGTACATGTGTGCTTTTAGAAGCATGTTAGCAGCTTGTGCACTATGCGAATGACTATATATAGCCGTATCATCAGCGTACATAGCCAGCTTAGTATTAGGAAAGTGAGGAAAGTCAGAGATGTATAGATTGAATAATTTCGGTCCTAAGACGGAACCTTGCGGTACGCCCGCATGAATGCTCTTATGTGGAGATAGTGTATTGTTAATTTTGACTTGTAGTGTTCTGTTGATTAAGTAAGAGTGTATGAGTTTTATTAAGTGGAATGGAAAATTATAAGTGTGCATCTTGTATATAAGCCCCGATATCCAGACGGTATCGAAAGCTTTTTCAATGTCTAAAAGCACCATGGTGGTGCTTTTGTTTAGGTTGTATTGCAGCTTGATATCATTAACGATCCTGACGACCTGCTGCGTTGTATTGTGACCCTTTTTAAATCCAAACTGGTGGTGATCATTGATGCCTAGGACATCCTGTGCCCTGTTTAACCTGTTAAGGATGATTTTTTCCACCAGTTTTGAGATAGTTGACAGTAGGCTTATTGGCCAATAATTTACCGCAAACCTATGGTTTTTACCCGGCTTGGGTATTGGAACTACAACTGCACTCTTCCAGGCACTAGGAAAGTGCTGCAGGCGCAAGATCGCGTTTATGATGTACACTAACTGCAATACACCCTTTCTTGGTAAGTTCTTGAGTAATTTATTTTCGATACCATCTTTACCCGGGGCCTTGTTGTTGGATAGTGATTTAATAAGTTGCAGAATCTCAGAGGGTTTTGTCATATTTTCCAAAAATTCTTGTTGAGTAATTTGATTTTCATGTCTCATGATTTCATCAGTCGTCTGTATTATGCGATCCTGTTCGTCTGTGTTGGGTGTGTCGCTATTGTGAATTTGTTGGTAAGTATTAGCTAAGTGGTTGGCTTTCTGCCTGTCTGATATGTAGGTTTGACCGTTAAGTTGGAGAGCGGGGATGGCCTCTCGTGTATCCTTATTTTTGAGCGATTTTGTTAATCTCCACAATGAGTTGTCCTGAGGATTCAGTGCCTCGAGCTTTTCTCTCCATTTTCGATTTTTTAAGTTGGTAATATCTATTCTAATTTGTCCTTGCAATCTGACCATCTCTTCCTTGGCCTGGAAATCACGATTGCGTTGCCAACGTCGTCTTAACCTGTTTTTCGTAAGTATGTCTTGTTTGATCGCATCCGTCAGTTGGTCCTTGTAGGGGGGCGACTGCCTTAGCCCGCTCGACCACCGCGACCTAGCTGACAATCGCGGAATGTACTTACATATTAAGCCTTTGGTCTCACGCAGAGGATACGTGAGAAAACTGGCGATCCTGTTCAGGATAATGATATAAACTTATCAAATTATTGTAGTGTTACCGGTTCTTCGTAAGTGTACAAAGTTTCAATTAAATTTGTCCGTTTAAAGTGGGTCAAAATCGAGTCCAAAGAGTCGGTTACAAACAAACAAACAAGCAAACAAGCAAGCAAGCAAACATACAGGTGAAGCTAATAAAAGCGTGTTAAAATAGCGCTAAACGTTTTTCTAAGAGGTGTTTTGATTTGCTTATAAACACCGTTAATAAAATGTAATAGTGTAATATTTTTGTACCAACCATAAGCTGTATCTATGTTTTAATACCCTGACGTTCTTCATTTTACATCATATGATTTTGATACACTAATGTTCGTCCTATGAAATTGATATTTTGATTATATTTAAAAAATTATCGATAAATTGTCGAACTGTCGAATGAGTACAAGTAAATGGATTTGTATACATATTAGAGCTTTATATCAGTTATACATTCACTTCACTATAATTTCGCAGAACCTGTCTTTGCCAAATCTGTTATATTAATAAAAGAACATTTGCAAGAAGGCTGGTCTTGTATAAATGTAAAATTAATACTGGTATTCAATGCCAATGTCGGAAGGTGTATTTATTTAGACAGGAAGTTATTTAAAATTGTAGGTCAAGTTTCCTATTAAAAACTGGCAAAATCTTTGCAAAATTATTCCTATCAAATCTCTGTAAACATTTATAGGAAAGATGCAAGGTAATTCAGCTGTTGTTCGTATGGTACGTAAAATTTCAGATGTTAAACAAGGATGTTAGGAAAAATATGATACTTGCACGGTCGAGTCTTTTCTAAACTTACCAACAATGTTTTTATAACAGCAAGCTACATATGTTTACCGCCCTAGAGCGGTAAGTTTCAGAAATACCCTAGGGTGGTCGGTAAAAAATGGCACATAACCTATATTCTGCATAACTTTTATTATTATTTCATTATTAAGAAAATACGCAGAGGAATTTATTTTAAAACTTATTTAAACAACAACATAATTAAGCCAACTTAAAATAAACATTTAATTTGGTCTATATAGGGGTACCTTGTATCGACTATTTCGCCTATTTCCCTTCTGTCCATATTCTAGTTAATTAGAACAATCAATTTTACTGACATAAATAATTTTTTAAGAGTAAAAATTGATGTGACAGAACCTGTCAGCAATTTTTCCGATTTCATTTTACTGAAAATGTACTTGACTGATAGACGTCAACAAAAAATTAGTATTTAAATAAAATCTGAATTATGAACATTTACTCGGGAAATAGTCTAGTCAAATATAACTCATGCATACAATTTTCCCTTAGGCTATATTTGAATAAATCTACTCCTAAATGATTTGCTTTTTAATAATAGCATTCGTACAGGTGACTATATTAACTGAAAAAAATTCCTCGTTTACGAGTCGGAATATTTTCAGTCAATCCCTGCACTTGTTAAGCAAATCACTTAAAAAACAGACATTCAAATTTATCTGGAAAAATTGTATGCACTTATGATATTACTGTTATACTTAAAAACAATAGGTAGACTCTTCATAAAGGACGCAAAAGGGTCATTCCTTTACAAACCGCACACTAAAAAATACTTGACAATTTAGATTCGTCTGAAATTTTTTTTACAGCTTCTATACGTAAAATTAATTGACACATATTACAGGATTTTGCTTAAAAAAATTTTTTTTCGAAAATATCCATTTATGAAGTTTTGGTATTTTGCTGGATTTTCTCCAATCGTCTCATACATGAAATTTATTATCTCCAGTTGTACTGATCGGATCAATGTCATTTTTTTACAGTTTACGTGTTGTTACGTTAGCTTTCTAAAAGCATAAACATTTTTTTTTCAATGTCAACATATCAAAAATAATAACAATGTAATTGTTTAAATAATTGTTAGATGCTGTTGCCCCAGGTTTAGTTAATTTTAAAAAATACCACTTCATTCTTCATCATGTTCCTTAGAAAATGGCATCGGTAAAAAAGTGGTATCCCTTTGAGGTCAAAAGTTATTAAATATTTTCGAGCGCTTGTCAGGCGGCGCGCCCGGAGTCGCCGTGCCGGGCGTAGCGCGCGGAACGTGCACTCAAGCTCCCTTCAGTTTTAAATATATGTAAATGTTTTCATTCTGTTGTTCGACAACGTCGTATACGCATGCCATATTATTATTATCATATTTTAATCTAAAATTAGCGATAATCATAAAGTGTCGGTACAATGCCGAGAGCAGCAAAATCGTTGATTGGTCCGAAAATCAAAGTAGATCGATGCTTCAATCCCCTCGATATGTCTTCACATCGTAAAAGAGAAAATCTAAGACCAGTTTCGAAGCAACATTTAGTGGCTCTTAACTTACCGGTAACGGATGAGTTCCTTCAGCGAAAAATCTGTAATACTTGCCGTGTTAAATTGTTTCAATTACGCAAGAATCGCGAAAAGAAGTTCGAATCAACTGTAAGTAATATTTTCGAAGTAAATTTCTTTAATAAAATTTCATTCATTGTATGAGACAAGGTCTAAAATATCCTAAAATTATAAAATAAATTCAGGTTAACTGATGTATGTAAAAATTACATTGTTTTTAGAAGAAGGAAATTAATGATTCTGATTTTGACGCTTTGGAAAGTAATGACGTTAACTGGAAACGTTCTCCTGAAAGTCCCGGTGTATCTTTTGAAGAAAACAAAGTGACAGTATCAATTGATTCTATCAACCAGGGTTGATAGCAATTGAAGTTAAAATTATGAAATAAAATGTATACTTTGTACAAACAAAACATTTTGTATACTACTCAGAAGCTAATAAATCAAAGTGTTTAAATTTAGTTTCTTACTTTTATTTTCTCACGTCATGATATTCAATATTAATTTAGTAACCGGAAAGTATAATGTTCTTTTTATTATTTATATTAATTTTTATACATTAATGTTATCAACAAATATTTTCAAACTATTACGAAATACGGTAAACATTCATTAATATAAAATAGGTGCAAATGCCTGAGAACTCTGAGAAGAACTTTTGACCTCATAGAGATACCACTTTTTCACCGATGCCATTTTCTAAGGAACATGATGAAGAATGAAGTGGTATTTTTTAAAATTAACTAAACCTGGGGCAACAGCATGTAACAATTATTTAAACAATTAAATTGTTATTATTTTTGATATGTTGACATTAAAAAAAAAAAATTATTCTTTTAGAAAGCTAACGTAACAACACGTAAACTGTAAAAAAATGACATCGATCCGATCAGTACAACTGGAGATAATAAATTTCATGTATGAGACGATTGGAGCAAATCCAGCAAAATACCAAAACTTCATAAATGGATATTTTCGGAAAAATTTTTTTTAAGCAAAATCCTGAAATACGTGTCAATTAATTTTACGTATAGAAGCAGTAAAAAAAAATTCAGACGAATCTAAAATGTCAAGTTTTTTTTTTTCATGAAATCCGTGCGATTTGTAAAAGAATGACCCAAAAGAAAGTCAAGTAAAATTCTATGTAGCGATCATGAAAAAACTCGACTGTGCAAAAAACTTAACAAGCATTTTGGGCGTGAAGTGCCGGTCTCTTATAATATTGAAGACAGAGACGAAGTCGAGGTCCTCAAATATTATCACCGACGGGTAGAATGCACTTATCGCCCTTAGTACTTAAATAGCTATTGTGTTCTTTAACTGCTTTTAAATTTTCTATAGTTGTATTTAGATAAACAGTTTTTAGCTTATATCCGAGAATGGATATTATATCTTTTATCAAACATAACATTTTACTTTTAATTATTTGAATTATAATTTGAAGACTAAATAACAGTAATATTTAGGAAGCCAAAGTATTTAATTTAATACAATATCTAAAGCAATTTTCTTGGCCAAAGAGACCAGTTGATTGTTGAAATTCCTTGAGTGCCCCGACAGGACTTGTTACCATGAATGGCGAGACACCGCTATGTACCTAGGTGTGGTCCTGGATCAAGGGCTGATACAGAACAGAACACCAACGAGGTGGTCAGAAAAGCTAAGGCGGTGAGGACCAAGTTCTACCCAATGGTGAACAGAAGTAATCAGTAAAGCTGTCCGAGTTGGCTGGAGTACAGCCACGGTCTTGCGATGGCGTCACACGTGCCGATTTAGAAGTGATTTACGCTGCAGTCTTATTTGAAAGGTTAATGTGTGAGGTTGTACCTATAAATTATACATAATGTCAAACGCGCCAAAGGGTAAAAAACGACCGTACGCGGACACAGTGAATAAATTTATCGGTGAATTTCCTGATTTATTCTATGACGGATGCAAAATAATTTGTAAAGTTTGCAATCAAGACTTAATGTGCTGGCACAAAACAGATTGTCGTCGTCATGTCAATACCGTGCAACATCAAAATAAAAAAATGGCATGCCTTTGACAACTCAGTTTATGTTTGATTTATTGTTAATGTTAATAGCCTGTAATGTTCCGCTACACATACTGGATAAACAACCATTTCGGGAGTTTTGGAATAAATACAATCCCCAGGTGAACTTACCAAGTCGTACATCGTTATGTAGATATATTCCAGCTGTTCGTGAAGACATTGTAAATAGGATTAAATGTGGATTAAAAAATACACGGCTCTGGTTATGTATTGACGAGACGACAGATTGTAAAAAAAATTCTATTTTAAAGTACGTGTACTGGACCCTCTTAAACCAACATGTCCACTTTTACTAGCTAGTAAAAGACTAACTGCGTGTACTGGCGAAATAATTACGCGTGTGGTGTTGGAGACATTCGAAAAATTTGAACTTTCAACAAGTCAAGTATTGATGTTTGTGACTGATGGTGCCGCGACAATGCGTGTGGTAGGCCGTTCTCTTCAAAGAGACAATTGTAGGTTTTTACATGTTACGTGTAAAGTGCATGCGTTACGTCTTGTGGCAGAAACGATTCGAAAATATTTTCTAGAGGTAGATGCATTTATAGCAAATACAAAAAAAGTATTTCTCAAATCTCCTAAACGGCTTCGAGCATTTCACAGACAGTGTCCTGGTATCCCTGAACCACCAGAGCCGATTCTTACACGTTGGGGAACGTGGTTGAAAGCGGCTTTTTATTATGCTGAATATTTTCAACAAATAAAAGCTGTGATACTACAGTTCAACCCTAACGAGGCTGCAGCTATTAGGGAAAGCCAGACAAGCTTTCAAGGCGTTTCCCTTGAAACAGATTTAAAAAGTATTAATAACAATTATAGAGGATTACACGACGCAATAGAAAAATTGCAAAATAGTTCGTTGTTAGTGGAATCGCTGCAAATAGTGGACGACGTAAAAACACAGCTGCAGGCTATAAATGACGCAAAAAATAATCGCGTTAGTGAAAAATTCGAGAGTATATTACAGAAAGATCCTAATTTTAGCAAATTAAGACAAATTTGTGATGGTGCATCTACAACTTCGTTAAGTGAGTTCACAGATTGTTTTACTTATGCCTGTATTACATCCGTAGATGTCGAACGGTCATTTTCAAAATACAAACATATTTTTTCACCAAAGCGAACATCGCTGACAGAGACAGCTGTAGAAACATACCTGATGCTATTATACTATAGATCTTCCCCACTTTGTGATGACGACAACCAAACTACTTCATAAATCTGCTTAAAAGGGTGAGTTTTATACAAATTTTTATAAAATGTAACATTATTGTTAAAATTTATTTCCATTTAATATACTTATTCAAGTATTATGATATGATGTAAACATATGAGTCATATGACGGCTCTGCCGGCCAGGTGACCTCGGACAGCTTTAGTAATCAGCTCAACCTAATCTAATACTTATCAGGACCGTACTTAGGCCACAACTGACGTACGCGTCAGTTTCCTGAGGGTATGCTGCAAAATCGCACATGATGAGGATATAGGCCGTGAAGAACGTAGCACTGTGAAGCGCTGTGGATGCACCATAGTTTGTGAGAAACGTCGATATCTTTAGAGACCTGGAATACACACCAGTCTTGAAGGTGATCCACGATCGAGTAAAGAAGCTCTTCGTACAAGCAGAGGACCACGGGAATCCGTTATTTAAACAGACGGTCGACTACGGTCCTGCTGACACTCCTAGGTACAAGAGACCGAAGTTATAGATCCTGGACAATGAGTAAGTAATCAAAAATTTCATTTCAGATCGACAAAAGAACCTCTCTCCCCTCAGAGAAAGCAGACGATCCACCTTTTTCTAAAAAATCGGTATCGCCTCTGTCATTCGTGTAGTCGCTAATCGTCGATAGAACGAACTTGAAATAAATTAATGAAAGTAGTTACACTTTTTCATACAACAATAATTAATACTCTATAATTAAAAGCACATTAACAGTAATTAAAGTAAGTACAAGTGACATCTGGAGTTCAATAATTATGATATGCCGTTTTATTTTGTGCCCATGCAACTATGTTTTCGTTTTACAGATAGCAATTAGGTTTAATAGTTTATGAAGGTCTCAATTTTGCAATGCATTATCTGTAAAATTAAAGTTTAAATTACATTTGTATGCACACGTGTTACACAGTCAATATTAACTTTTTTGTTCCACACTTGTCAAGTGACTCGTGTACATATTTTCATGCACATTTAATACATGTTTTTAATGAATAAAAATTTCATATTTTGCACACCTGGATATGTGGAAATTAATAATAAATTACATATTATCATAAAGTTAAATGTTCTGCAATATAAAATATCATATGTGCTTAATTATTTACGGTATCTTAGGCCCGTTAACAAACTAACGTGTAAGCGGACTGGCAGACGCAGGCAAATGATAATCTATTACAGAACCCGATTTCTTAGATTGCGGCACAAAATAATTTATTGTTTATATGAATCAAAAACTAACTTAATAGTCCAAGAGCCAGCGACAGATTTTCATGACCAAGTCCCTCTCAAGCGGTAATTAGTGGAATGCATCAGAGAGTTGTATCATAAAGCCTCGTGAACGTCAGCTGCGGTTCCGTGGGTGGGATGAGCGGCGGTAGTCTCCCACGCACGGAGAAAAAATATGTTTTTAGTCATTTCCTCCTGACTAAAAATTTGTCAAACTATAGCTAATCCAATATCTTGAAAAAAAAAGCAGCTGACTATAACATGGTGTATTATACGTCAGCTGGAGAGGAAATCATTGAATGTATAAATTTTTTTTTCATGTTCAAGCGACCAGCTGACGTATAATACACCATGTTATAGTCAGCTGACTTTTTTTTCTTCAAGATATTGTATTAGCTATAGTTTGACAAATTTTTAGTCAGGAGGAAATGATTAAAAATATATTTTTTTTCTCCGTGCGTGGGAGGCTACCGCCGCTCATCCCACCCACGGAACCGCAGCTGAGGTTCACGAGGCATTATGATACAACTTCCCTGATGCGTCGCACTAATTATCATTCGAGAAGAAATAATTGACCAAATTTTGACCTGGCTCCGGGACTATAAATAACATAATACAATTAAGACAATAAAGCAAAGACGACAAAGCATCAAAATAACATAATTTTTCGATTTATATGTTCTCCAATCTATTAAAAGTTACTCTATGAAAAATCAGGTTACGTTCACTGACATTTATATTTAGATTCGAGATAAATCATAGCATGGGGATCTACAAAACGTGTTCCGCCAAACGCTTGTTTTGGGATCGGACCTTATTTGTTTCCATTTATTTCAGTATTTTGGTAAATGTGTATTTATATAAACGACCAAGAATTTGAAGACAACTTGTTTTAATTAGTAACATATAAATAAGAAATAGGGTGGTACGAAGCATTTTTAAACAGGTATTCTAGATTTATTAACCATTAGGATATCAAAAGTCATAACAAATTTATTTAATAAAATCGACAGCTATTAAGAGAACAAACAAATTTTTAAGATTGACATTAATTACCTGAACGATTTTGTATCATGCGAATTTAACAGATGAGGATAATCAGTAGAGGTAAGTCTTCATAGATAACTAACGTACATGACTAGATAGTATATTATAGATGAAGAAGTTCAAATGAAACAGATGGAAGAGAAGTACATATAAATATTATAATAAGAAGACACCAAGACACCAATAGGAATGTCTTGGAATAAGTATAATACTTATAATTTCTTTGAAATTACTGAATGGAAATGATATAGAAACACAAAAATGGCCACCGAAAACATTTGTCGTTATAAAACATTACGAATAAATCTTCTTTCCATTAACCGAAGTAAATACAACAGAAATAGTTGTCATGGCGGTGCCTTGTAGTCGAAATGCAGTTTTGATAAAAATGTGGTTAATACTGTCTTTACCTATTGATGATTTATAGTAAGTAACGCGTTTATTTGGCGAAAAGAGGTTCTTACTGGATTTTGCATTTTTTTTATTAAATAATAATTAGTAAATTACCATAACGTTATTAATTTAATGGTATTTTGATGTCTTAAACAAGTTTTATACTGCACTTTTTTATTGTATACTTTGGGATGATTTTGTGATGCGATAATTAATTAGCTTTTAAATACAATTATGAAAAAATTCATTATACATTATCATTGGCATATCTAATTAGAGTTGTTGTCATGTACCATGTAACAAGATAATATCCATGCCAATAACTATTCCAAATTATACCAACAACTACATCTAAAAGTTCACTAATTATATTTATATGCACACTTTAATGCTTTTGTATGTAATTAATTAGTTTCTAACAATATAACATAAAATAATTGAAAAGATCTATATGTTGAAGTAGAGTCATACTTGTGGCTTCAGAGATAACAGTTAAATTACTAACGATTTCGTAGTAATGAACTGTGATGCTGTCCTTAATACATATCAATAAGAAATATGTCTAAAATTTTACTAATATTCCATTAATCTGTTCCATATCAAGTAAGGCTATTTGGATTGAATTCAAAATTAGTAATTGGAATAGTTTAAAATAAGGTACCTATTAGTTAGTTCTATTTAGATTAAAAAATTCTTTGCATTTCATTTGATATTGTAATATTTCATTCCTTTTGATTAAAATTTGTTAAACATATGTTGAATTACGACCTGCAAGTCTTCCTCAACAACCGAAATAAGATTCGGCTCTAATGGAATACAGTTCCTGAAAGGACGCCTTTTTCATTAGGACCCAAATAAATAGGATCACTATTCACTAGTTTCATAAATACCAAATACCAGATACTACTGTTGTGACCTTCAGTTTTTTCCCATTTTATTTGATATTATAATGGTGTCTTCTTTTTGATTACAATTTTCTGAAAATATGTTGAACTGTGATTTTTCTGTGTATTGTTTGGGCTCCAGTTTAAAATATTAGATAGATCAAATCGACGGTGTTTCGACAAAAAGGCGTAAGCGGCTTTTACCAAATTTTACAGGAGAACCAAAAATTGATGAACATGTAAAATGTGTTGCTCCAAGTTTAATTTTGCTTTAATAAAATTAGAAATAGTTAAATAAAAATACCTTGTTCAGGGTGTCGAAATAATCGCAGGTGAGCATTTCAGCCCGTGCCACTATGAGATTTCGGCGTTTATTAATTTATAACCTCACGTTTTTCACAACGGAAATTATCGATTACGCTTATTCAACTTCAATTTTAATGATTCTCGAATTTTTGGTGGATTGAGCCATAGTGTTAGAGGAAAGGCTTGAATCTTACGATATGTTTTCAACAATAATCTCATTTGCAGATTATCGTCGCTTACGCCTTTTTGTCGTAACACCGTCGAAATTAACTGAGTTTATTTGGAAAGGAAGGTACTGGAGAATACTATCAACAATAGAGATAAACAATGAATATGACGTAATATATGCAGGAAACATAATGCAAGATAAAACATATGTTAGTGGGGAGTCCTAATTGGTTGTCAGTGAATAAATAAACAATAACATTCCAGTGGCTACAACTCACATAACAATCAAAGAGAAAACATTTCATATCTTATAAGTAATGATTTCGTTCGTTGAAGCGCTAGGATTTTTTTCTAAAACATAAATACTCGGATATTGGGTATGTCTGTAGTTTCTAAATGTGTCACTCCCTTCCGCACTAGGTACCTCAAGATACCTACCAGGGATATAGGAAGTTGTATTACCTATGGTGTTTAATTTAATTTCTTGGTATATAAGATTTTTCTAACAAGGTTAATGTTGAGCTACCCTTTTTTATTATTAAATTGTTTTTTCCTTTTTTTTTTTCAATTTCTTTTGATTTCCTTTTTTTCATCGCTTCAGTCTCTTTAACAATAATATTTTCAATTTGAACCTATATCAGGATTGCCTTGTTTTCTTTTACTATACATAAAAACACGTTATTATTAAGATAAATCAAAACGAATTTTGGTTTCTAAATCATCTTTTATTATTTAGTGGGAAAACTCATATTTCCGAAAAAATTATCATAGCAATTACTTTTATAAGTCATTGATCTCCATCGTTGTAGCGATCTTTAGCGCTACACAAACATTTTTATTTATATAATAATAATTTCCAGACCACAATTTAAATACTTAAGTACAAATTTTTTTGGGTTATTAGGTCCAATGTAATTAAAACACTATTGTATTAACTTGCCGACGTTTCGGTATAATTTATTACCATCCTCAGGGCACTGTAAGATATAAATAAGTTGATTGTAAGTTATTCTATACCTATATGGGTGATAAATTCTAATCCAAACTAATAGTGAGGGAAATATTATTGAACAGTTAATTAATTATTCTATAACAGATTGTAGAAAACATGTACTTATTTTAGGCACTTCATTTATTATTTAGAATTAGTTATAGGTTAGTGATATATAAAAATTATAAACAAATACTCACATTAAAATTTAGTGTTTCTCGTGTATAAAAAACATAATGGCAGGAACATACTTGGTAACTATAATATTGCGTTTATTGAAAAAATACTCGGTATACTGGCGCATACAGAAATGAAAAATTTTTATATATTTCTTTAACAGTGCTAAAAAAATAATCTCATTAGTGTCACAGCCTCGACGAGAATAACACATATTTCAAGAAATATATAAAAATTTTTCATTTCTGTATGCGCCAGTATACCGAGTATTTTTTTCAATAAACGCAATATTATAGTTACCAAGTATGTTCCTGCCATTATGTTTTTTATACACGAGAAACACTAAATTTTAATGTGAGTATTTGTTTATAATTTTTATATATCACTAACCTATAACTAATTCTAAATAATAAATGAAGTGCCTAAAATAAGTACATGTCTTCTACAATCTGTTATAGAATAATTAATTAACTGTTCAATAATATTTCTTCACTATTAGTTTGGATTAGAATTTATCACCCATATAGGTATAGAATAACTTACAATCAACTTATCTATATCTTACAGTGCCCTGAGGATGGTAATAAATTATACCGAAACGTGGGCAAGTTAATACAATAGTGTTTTAATTACATTGGACCTAATAACCCAAAAAAATTTGTACTTAAGTAAATTTTTATTTATATTAAGGTACGTAATGAAAACGATTAATATTGATTGTATCTTATAACCACATTTTATTAAGGGATTAATACCAACAATTATGGCTCAAGCGGCTATTTCTCCACCGAAAAAAACGGACATCCAGGCATTTTTCGGTTGAAGACAAACAACTTAATTTAAAATATTAGCGGTGGTGCATGAAGATGAACATCTACCTCAATTAAAATGGAGTACTTTGAGGACATTGATAATTAAGCCTGGCCAAGGTCATTAATCCTACAGCGACGTACTAGGTATGCATCATATTATAATACTTGAATAAGTACAATAATAAAAACAAAAATATTTTATATATTGTGTATGTATGTACTATTTCGTTCGCTTTAAATTCTTTTTTATGTATTTCCTTATATTTTGTAAGCTTAGTGCTGCACATTGTTATTAAACTGTTAAATGACGTTCACACATGTACATTGTATATCTAAGTGATAACTAATAATAAATAAATAAATAAAATAAATGGAAATAAATTTTATTAATACCAGTACACTTTATAAAAATATGTACAAAACTCACCTTCTTAAGTAGAGTTATGAAGTAGCTTGGTTGTCGTTATCACAAACTGGAGCACTTCTATAATAACTGTGTAGCATCAGATATGTTTCTACAGTTGTCTCAGTAAGCGATGTTCGCTGTGGTGAAAAAATATGTTTGTGTTTTGAAAAAGACCGTTCGACATCTACGGAAGTAATACAGTCATAAGTAAAACACTCTGTGAACTCACTTAACACAGCTGTAGATTCATCATTACAAATTTGTCTTAATTTGGTAAAATCAGGATCTTTCCGTAATACACTCTCGAATTTTTCAATAACGGGCTTATTTTTTTGCGTCATTTATAGTCTGTAGCTGTGTATTTACGTCTTCCACTATTTGCAGCGATTCCACTAACGACAACGAAGTATTTTGCAATTTTTCTATTGCGTTGTGTAGTCCTCTATAATTGTTATAAATAATTTTTAAATCTGTTTCAAGGGGAAACATCTTGAAAGCTTGTCTGGCTTTCCTTAATAGCTGCAGCCTCGTTAGGATTGAACTGTAGTATCACAGCCTTTATTTGTTGAAAATATTCAGCATAATAAAAAGCTGCCTTCAACCACGTTCCCCCACGTGTAAGAATCGGTTCTGGTGGTTCCAAAATACCAGGACACAGTGTGTGAAATGCTCGAAGCCGTTTAGGAGATTTGAGAAATACTTTTTTTGTATTTGCTGTTAATGCATCTACCTCTGGAAAACATTTTCGAATCGTTTCTGCTACAAGATGGAACGCATGCACTTTACACGTGACATGTAAGCCTACAATCGTCTCTTTGAAGAAAACGGCCCACTAAACGCATTGTCGTAGCACCGTCGGTCACAAACATCAACACTTGACTTGTTGACAGTACAAATTTTTCGAAAGTCTCCAACACCACCAGCGTAATTGTTTCGCCAGTACACCCAGTTAGTTTTTTTGCTAGCTAGTAAAAGTGGAAATGTTGGTTTAACAGGGTCGAGTACACGTACTATAACATTTAAAATAGATTTTTTTTACAATCTGTCATCTCGTCAACATATAACTACAGCCGTGTATTTTTTAATGCACATTTAATTCTCTTTACAATGTCCTCACGAACACTTGGTACATATCTACGTAACGATGAACGACTTGGTAAATTCACCTGAGGATTGTATTTATTCCAGCACTCCCGAAATGCTGATTTATCCAATATGCGCAGGGGAACATCACAGGCAATCAGCATTAACAGTAAATCAAACATAAACTGAGGTTCCAAAGAAGACACGCCATTTTTTTATTTTTATGCCGGTTACTATTGACATGAATTTTGCAGTCGTATTTATTCCAGCACAGTAAGTCTTGATCACAAACTTTACAAATTATTTTACATCCATCATAGAATAAATTCGGAAATTCACCGATAAATTTATTCACTTTATCAGCGTACGGTCGTTTCCTACTCTTTACGCTCAACATTATTTATTATTTATTAGTACTCTATGCATCGACTGACAAATAACAACTGAAGTGTGTCGTGTCATCGTTATCGTAAACAAGCGCGCGATGGCATTGGTATTGCGCCCCACCCTGAGTCTACCATCGCTTGGCCAGGCTTATTGATAAAAGAAATTGTCTTTCGGTGAGTAAACCATGTTTCTTACATGTAATT